>QTSX02006078.1:0-31160 GCA_014839935.2 Entomophthora muscae | reverse complement strand
TTGCATATTTTGAGCTCTCTGGAGTCACTCTAGTATACCATAGCTGTATAGCTTAATTTCTTATATTAAGAGTTTTCCGTACATCAAGATCTGTCAATTAAAAAAGTGTCAATTTCCAGTTGTCAATCAGGGAAAAAATTGAATTCTCACTTTACTATAGTGTCAATTACCAGGGATTTGAGCACTAGGGAGTCAAACTTACCCCAGTTGTCTTTATCACTATGGAAGTTACATGTAACAAGAAAGGAGAATAGGGGTTGAGATAGTCTTTTTTAACAGAAGGGAGATCCCCTTGGAAAATTATTATTTGTCACCGTTTTAGAGTCATTTTGAACAGCTACTCCTTCAGAAAGGACTTCTTGATTCTTTAGAAGACATCTGGTTACTAGAAATCAACCATATATTTAACCATTAAGATGTAGATCCAGCGCTCAACCAAGCTCTGCTAGTAGCCAAAAGATTTCCAAAAGACCTCCCAAAGACCCCCAACTTTCCGGCCAGCCTCCTTCTTATGGTGTCTTTTTCTCAATGGTTCCGCCTTCATAATGGCTTTCTTCAAATGCTTAAACCTTTGGCACTCACTTTTACCTATAATCAATTAAGCTTACACACTTACTTTCAGAAAAGCTTAAAGTATTGATTCACTGTTTTCTAGCTTATACTTTAAGCTTTTGGCTTCCAACCAGTCATATTCATCAAAACATGCCAGAACTCAACCAATAATTATAGAGCGTAAAACTAGACCATTTCTGAAGTACCACCATGATCCAACTAGGAAATCAATTTCTACTGCTCAAGTTGCTCAAAGCGTCAACTTTTTGCACATCAAAGAGTTAACCGGTTCACTGTTCCGGCACCAGCCTTTGCTGCATTCAACCTTAACCAGTTTAAATAGTAGAATTCTATTTAAATTGTATTTTATCCTCTCCAATGTTTCCCCATATATTTACTAATAAAGTAAAGTCCAAGGAAAACGTCCCACCAAAACGGCTTTGTATCCTGCTCTCATAGCAACATACCTTTATCTACCCTAGGAACTTAATAAATAAACATCTTACCCAAAATTTCATCAAAATTCCTTCTTGATTTTACTATTCAACTAAAGCAAAACATTCTACCTCTTTCCACTGTGACAAATCAATTTGGAAAAACCTTGGCTTGCTTCTCCAGACCACTAGTCCTTCTGTTCCTTCTGCAAGTCCTTCTCTGTTATCTTCCTCTCATTCTGTAAGTTCTTCTCTGTAATCTTCCAGTCCTTCTTAAAGTTCTTCTCTGCCATTTTCCAGTCCTTATTCAAGTTTTTCTTTATCATCTTCCTTTCCTTCTGCAAGTCCTTCTCTATGAACCATCAAGGTCTTGCCTTCCCTATGAACTATTGAGGCTCTGTTTTTCTCTATGAACCATAGGGGTTCTGCCTTCTTTATATTCTACATACCAACACCTCAGACTCAGGCAATAAGTCTACAAGTGAGTCAGTGTCTGACTAGGCCCCTATCAGCGACCACCACTTTAGGCTGTTAACCACAGACAATCCTCATGTCTGTGCAGTTGATTTTACTAACTCAAGTGGTTAGTTTGAGCTTTCAGTTGCAAAGTAGCCAACTTTACTTTCCAGAAACCTATTCATTACCAAGTTCTGCAGCTGCTTCCCCAAGAAATTACCTTGATAATATTCCTGGGCATATTCATGCCCTTCTAGTGGCTTCAAGACCTCCTCAAAACTACCAAGAAGACATATACAGGGAAACATTATCCCTAAACTAGTTAAGATTTGCTACCTGCAGACCTTCTGCAAGTGTCAAAGGGATCTCAGAGCTATCTCAGCCCATCCTTCCCTAGAAGCCATATGTTACCTACTAGATTGGAGCACTATCCTTTCCCAGTAGCCATAAGTTACCTACTGGTTTGGGATCACATCCTCTCCTAGTAGCCTATGTTACCTACTAGGTTAGGACACCATCCAGTCCTAGTAGCTGTCATTTATCTACTAGACTTGGACACTCTCCAGCTCTAGCAGCCATAAGTTACCTACTAGACTGGGGAGCCATTCTTTTCTACCAAACATTTGCCTGTCTTAGGCCACTATCCTTCTCTTGGCCAACATTAGTCCCACCTGCAAAACTTCCCAACATGTGGATCATCACAGATACCTCTTGGTATCCCAGGAAAAGCTTCCTGGGTTATCACCTGACAGGAGTTACTGAAAACCCACCCAATTTTAATCACATTTTTAATTTGGTGTACAAGAGCAGCAGGGTTCAGTCCTGTTGACAAGAATCTTACTGAAATATAGCCCATTTCTATACAGAAGATCTTCCCAGGGAGACAATAGCAACCAAGGAGTGGATTAAAACAGCCCAGGAAAAAATAAGTACCTAAGCAGCTTAACAGGAAGGCCAATACAAGAGGATGAAAACTTCAGGAGCTGAGGACTTGGGCAATTGTATCTGTGTGATTCCTGTTCATCAGTCCCCATAGTGTGTCCTGGGTCATAGCCAGGGACCAACTGGAAGAAGTTGTCATTCCCTAGTAGTGGTAGGTGGCTTGTTAGAAGTCTCTTATACTTGGCCTGCATTAATGCAAACTCTTCCAATACTTTTCCTATTACTAGGCGTGCATCCCCACCATGCACTTTTACTTCAGCTGGTATTAGTCCCTCTATGAGCCTATACCAATCCTTCAATAACCTAGTAAATTCATTCCCAATAAACTCCCTTCCCCTATCTGTCATCTCAAGGTGTCTAGTTAATCTCTCCCACTCCTCCTGGGAAGACTTACTAGTTGCAACCCTTTGACAGCTTTGGCGGTAGGTGTCTTCATCCCCTTGGCTAGGATAGAAGATATTGGGCAACTCACTCATAGGGTCTAACTTTATTACTGGAAATTTGGGCAGGGCTCAAAATAGGCTTTTATTTACTTTCAGAAGGAAGATCCCCTTAGAAACCTTCTGTTATATTGCCTGGGAACTTGGAAACAATATAGATGTTCTAATACTTGGATTCCTCCAACAATATCTTGGACTCCTTGTACTTGGTCTTAGACTCCTGCATCTTAGTCTTGAACTCCTGCTCCTTGCTCAACTTTGGCTCCTTTATATTGGTCTCTAGCTCTTTTTTAGCTCTAGTGACCTTGTTATTCCACTTGATCCAGTCCCTGAAAAGTATCAGATTAAACTCCCTTTTATAGCTCCTTGTTTCAGTCCTTATTCTCTCAGAACTTCTGGTTTTCCAGGCTTAAACTATCCAGTGTTTCCTGCTCTATAATAAATTAAAAATTTTAACTTACTTCAGCCAATTAAACCCATTCTTTTTCTGCTTAATTCCCTCATTTTTTAGGCTTAAGCCCTTCAGTTAAAACCCTTAAAGCAGTGATCAAATAGGCTTTGGCCTGTAGCCAATCAAACACCCAGATTAAATGGTTTTTCCAAAACGTTTGCCTGAATGACTTGCTCTTGACCCTGGTTTGAACTTGGCGCTGTCTTGCTCTAGATAAACAACTGCTCTGTGTTTTGAACAATTTTGCTGTGTTTCCTGTCACATTTTTCTGGAAAAACTCAAGCGCTTCCACATATGTTTTAGTTAAGGGATTTTCAAACCCTTAATTCTTCAACATTTTTTCAAGTTTCTCTGCATTATCTTCACCTTTTTAGCACTTTAAACTTGCCTGTTGCTCGCTTCTTGCCTTTTCCAACCATCTCAGCAAAACCAGAGCCTTCATCCAAACAGTTTCTCTGCCCTGTTTCTGGCCTCTTCAGCTTCCAACTATTCAATCAAATCTCAATAAATTCATAGTCTAATTTTTGTGAATTATTTTTTCTTTCTTATTTCTATATATGATATTTATCCAATCTTGTTATCATATATTTTGGCATTTTACTTAATTCTTTTACTGCTTCTTTCTTTTTAATAATCCTACTTTCAATAGTCTAAATCTAGCATTCTTGCTCCTGCATTTACTTTTGCTAGTTCCTTTTAACCAACTTCCAATCCTCCAGCTAGTTCTGCTTCATAATCTTCCAAACCTTCAGCTAGTCCTACTTCATGATCTTACAGACCTTCAGCTAGTCCTGCTTTATGATCTTTCAGACCTCCCGCTAGTCATTTTCCATGATCTCCTGATCCTTCAGCAAGTTCTTCCCAGTTCATCAGCCAGTCCTTTCTTTGAAACACCTAGGTTCCTTTTCTTACTATGAACCACCTAGGTTCCCAAGATCCTCTAGTCCTTCAAATAGCCTTAACTGTGATCATCAAGTCCTTTTTCACTAATTTTCACTGGGATCTTTTCCTATGAACCACTTCTGGATTCCACTTTTCAGTCCTCATTACTAACATCTCAGTCTCAGTAAATAAGACTTCTTAAAATAGGTTAGTGTTTGACTGGGCCCCTGTAAGTGACCACCACTATAGGCCATCAACCATAGACAGTCTGCATGTCTATGCAGTTGTTTTTACTCACTCAGGTGGTTAGTTCTGAGCTTTCAGGTGCAAATTAACCAACTTTACTTCCCAGAGGCCTGATTATCATCAATTTCTGCAGCTTGCTCCCTAAGCAGCCACCCTGATGACACCCCTGAGTATATTCATGCCCCCAATGGTAGCTTCAGGACCTCAAAGCCTCTAGGGAAACATGAACAAGGACCCCTTACTAGTCTGTTAAGTAAGGGCCCCACTTACAGACCTCCTGCAAGCAGCCAAGGAATCTTTTTGAGCTACCTCAGCTCATCTCTTCCTGGTAGCTCTCTGTTATCTACTACACCGCCTGTCCTACCAACTCCAGTAGCCACTCATTACCTACTGGGTTGCTCCATTCCTTACCCCAGTAGCACATGTTCCCTAATTGGTGGAGACACCTGACCAACCCTCAACAGCCAATGTTAACTGCTGGGTTCAAACCTCTCAATCAAAATTCTAGCAGCCAAAGTTACCTGCTAGACTGTATTGCCCTTCAGCCCTAGTATTCATCAGTTACCTACTAGCCTACAACATCATTCCTAGTAGCCAAAGTTACCTACTAGTATTACCTTCCCTAGTAGCCACAGTTACCTACTAGGCCTCAGCCTGTCTCAAAACTACTGTTCATAACCAACTTTCATCATAGTGTCTTTATTTGAAGCCAAATAAACCCTTGCCTGCAAACTGCTTTCATGGGGACCATCACAGTATGGTTCTGTGCTAAAGGAAAAAGGGATTTTTGAAGCTGCTGGATAGAAAAGAATTTATTGACTGAACAAATGAGATATGAAAAGTATCATCCACAATATAGCAAGGGTTTTAAGAGAGAGAAATAAGTTAGAGTGGGACAGGAAGGGAGGTTAGAGACAGTCCTGGAGTGATAAGGAGTATTTAAAGCACAATTTGATTTAAACTTCTGTCCCTGAAATTTTTCTCTTACTTCATGTAGATCTTGAAGCAGGTGTTTAACTGAATGGGGTTCCTCTAACAGAAGAGAACATATAAAGTTTTTACATTAAAAAATATTGGATTTCTAACCAAAACAGAGGAAATTGAACCAGGAGTTGTAGAACTGTCTTTAGTGTTAAGCAAAACATCTTGGACAGTTTTTACGCTTGAATCCCCATTGTTGTGATACAAAACCAAATCCTCTGATTGTCTGGATTCTTTAAGGTGAAGTGGCGCACAATCCAAACTTAAAAACATACTGACATCTTTAATTAGGATTTCTCTTAATGCTGGTATGGTCTTGGGCTTGATCCCTATTTCAGAAGGCTCAGGATTGTAAAGTAACTCCTCCCTTTAGCCTTGGATAGGACAATATTCCTTCAATGCACAAAGAAAATTGCTCAGAATCCGGCTAAACCTCTTAATTCCCTTGAGGATTTAGCTCACACAATTGACAAGAGATTTGTATTGACATACCCCTCCCAGGCAGTAACCACTGATGCTTAGATTTTTTTACTTGGGTAGAATCCCTGATTAATTTAGACTACTTGTTGGCTTGGTTCTGTCCCCATTTAAAATAAATGAAGTGTAACCAATCAGGATGTGTTTCTGCCAAATCAACAAATTCCATTCAAACTGGAATCAAGTGCTTCCTGAAGCACTCCATAGGAACCAGCCAATCAGAGGTTAAATCAGAAATTAATGGGAAACCATCCAACACTCCTGAAACTCCCTTGCAAAAAATTTCCCCTGGCCAATCAGACTCACTTCCTGGGTCAGATGACCTTGCAAATTCTCATCTTGTCCTTTAAAGCAAGACAGGGGACTTTTGGTCCCCTGCTTGCTCATTCTAATCAATTAAAAGTTTGACTTTACAACCTTAAGTTTTAGAAATTTTGGGGTCCCCTTTTGTTGGCCCTCTTATTCTTTAACATTGTTAGTAAAGGTTTTAATCATTCCTTACCTTCCTAGTTGTTTCCTGGATCCTGGCGTCTTTTTTAAAGCCCCTAGAGTTAAAATTAGTGTTAATATTAAGCTTTTCCTCTTTTGCTTTTGTTGTTTAAGTTTGAACCTAAGTTTAAGTATTGAAAACACTATAAAAGCTTAGTTTAAGTCTGAATTTGTTGCTCTTTTTCTTCATCATTGCCTGGAGCTTTCTATACGCTCTGTAAAGCCTTTCCCTCTCTCTCCTAAGCTGTATAGTTTAACTTCAAAGTCCTCCTGGTTTCTTAGATTCCAAAAATTCCCCTGGTTTAACCTGGCAACTTGGATTAAATTTGTTTCTGTAAAAGGGAGGTCTCTGAATTCTCCTGTATCTCTGGAAAATGCTGGTCCCTCTGTTAAAATTTGTGTCCTTTGCCCTGGCACCTGTTGCAGTGATGATTTGGACCACATTCCCAGATCTCTGGGGACAAATTTCATCTTCAGCCCACTATGTGGGAGATAACCCCACTTGATTCCTGAAATTATTTGAGGATCTTCCCAGGCAAGCAAAATATATTTTTGTCACTGATGAGAACCTCATCAAGAGCCTTACTTGTGATGACCTTGAATTGCTCCCTCTCAACTCAGATCCCCCAGCTCTCTTGAAAGTTGATCTCCTAGCGCCTCTTCCTCCCATGAAAGCAAAGTCCACAGTCTACAAGGAAGAGTTGTGTCTCCAGGAGTATGCTCCCAGGCGGACTCCTTGGTTACTTAGTGGTATGATCTGTATGGGTTTAGATTCTACTTTCCCTGGTTGTCTGGGCGCCCTTGCTCTGGACACCCCTTTGAGCAGACATACTAGTTCTGCACTGAATAATGTCCTGGTGAGTCTTTCTCCCTAAATGGGAGCCAAACCTAGTCAGTTTAGCCCCCTCTGTTACAAAAATGACTATTTTTAACCAGAAGACAAGAAAAAAATAACTTGAACAAGATGCTACCCATCAAACCTTCATTTTCAGGCACATAGTTATTAACATGTTTTATTTCAATACCAGAGGATTTCAAACTGCTGTTATTGTTGTGAGAAAATTTATTAGTGAAAAAACTATTTTAGATAGGGTTCTGACAGATTGTTTTGTAACAAGCAGCATCTTTTTCATCTCTAATCTGGTTGGGGGCTAGGATACTTTGTTATAAAATAGGCCTGTAAAAGCCTTGGTACAATCTCTAGAGATGAATGAAGGAGCTTTATGGAGATAGATGGAGGCAAGGTATAAGGATCAACTTTTTGGTCCAACTTTCTGACTGGGTATTGTGAGATAAAGTTAGGGCTGTGTTGGATTTTGGACAGGTGGCTTCTTTTCTTAAAAAGCACCTGTCCAAAATCTGGAAACGTTTTTGAGAGAATCTTCTCAAAGAAGATTCTTTGGAATTTTTTTCTTCTACACCCAAGTGTGGATGAGAAATTTTGGATTTCTAATTTTAAAATAAAAATTTATATATTTCTTTACTTTTTTTATTTTAAAAAAATAAAATAGTCAAATTTAAAATTTAAATTTTTTTGAAAAAAGAATTTTATTATAAATATATATGCAAATCTCAGCATCTGGAAAGCAAAAAGCCTTTAATTACCTTCTTTTTTTTGTTATTTTGGATTCTCCTATGCTGGGAGAATCCAAAAAAAGAGGACAGGGAAGAGAGGATGAGACAATTATGGAAAATGCTGTAATTGTCCCTTTTTTGGGTTGCTACAGCCCTAGATAGAGTTAGTTTCAGCGGAATTGGATGCCTTTTATTCAGCTTGAAAAAAGTTTAACTGAGATTTTTATGACTCTCTATTTAATAGTACTAGCAAAATAAGTGTGTACATGTATATTAAAATCCTACAGATGTGTAGTATCCAAATTCATAAACTAATATAGGTTTATTTGGGAATTTGAACAATAATAAGAGTTATTTTCTTCTATGTCATACCCTTCTAAAAACTGAACCTTGGCTTACAAGCAAATCCTTATTAGCTGGTATGAGGTTTTTTATTCTGCTTAGGTGCTTTATAGATCTTAATGTAAAATTAAATAGATCTATTTTGTATTACTCCCTCTTACAAGTGACTTCAAGGTTCAAAGAAACTATGTCCATTTGTTTTATCTTTTTCTTGGATTAAGTGATGGTTGGCCAATTGATTTTTTAGCTGGGTTTGGTTTATTTTGACATATTTTATAGGTTACTTGGGATTTTAGATTTGAAAGGGTTGGGTTGTGGTTTAAATCATAATCTCAACTGGTTTCGCAGCCAATTGTTTGAAAATGCTGTATTAAAATAGAATAGTGCCCTTTCAGCCCATTCTGAGCCCTGGAAATATTATTTTAACCAGATTGGTAGACTCCATCATTCCTCATCTGAGGAAATGTTCTTGTATAGGCCAAGCAGCATTCATCTTATAAATTTAGAACCAGTTCTTATCTGGCCCATCAACTAGTAGAGTGTGGAAATGATGAGGATACCCTGAAAGACTCTCAGTAGCTAGTGCACCATGTAGTATTATCTATTGAACACTCAAATCTTCTATATAGGATACATTTTTTGTGATAGAGAGGTACCCGATAGTGATCCTAGAAGTCAGGGGTGGCAATAAATTTAAGAGTTTCTTGTCCACTTGATATTGAATTCATTGTAGCCAATAAGAAACATAGCTTGAAACTCTATTTAATTTAGAAAACATGCTGATTAAGTTAGTCCTATTTTCATTCTATTTTAACAGACTTATATACTCTTATAGAGTTCATAGCTATGATTAAATATATATTAACTAACTTTTAGCCTTCTAAAATATGTCTCTTTAATTTCATTGATAACTCAATAATGAAACTTCCTTACTACATGTTCCTTTTAAATTCAGTTTTCTTGGGTTTATTGGTAATTGATCATCACTAAAAGTATCCCTGTTAATGTTTTCCCCTGCAGCAAGTTATTAAAAATATATAATCCGTAGATTGTTTATATATATTTGTGATGGAAGCTTAAGCAGTACATCTATTCCTGAACAGATTTTACCTCTAAGAGTGATAAAACCTACCAAATGCTCATCATAGGATTGTTTAAATCTAACTTTACTTCAAGTCTCTTAACCCATTATTGTACTCAGAAATTGATATGAACTAAAAAATTACAAATACACCGTTTCTAGCTGAAGAGATAAACAGATTACCCTTTTACTTATCAGAATAAAGAAATTTATTGTGGTGCTCCTGTTTGCTTTCGTACTTGTGATGGTTTATTTAAATCCTCAGACAATATCGCATTGGGGGTAGCTCTCCTTCTCATACTCAAAGGCATAACAGTGCTCGGTGAGCCGAACTGTACAGTAGCCTTTGCCGTTGGGGTACTCCACAATACACTTGTGCTTGATGCTGCCCCAAGTAACCTCAGCGCCAGCGGAAGAATAACAGAGCGCAGAAGGTTCAGGGCACTGGTAGAGCCCAGGCTGACCGGCATGACCACCTGGTACGACAAGGATAGGACTATCGCTGGATGCCAAGGCTTGAGTGGCAAGTAATGAGAGTATAAAACAGAACATGATGATTGTAGCCGAGCACAATCTTCAATTTATAGCTCACATTTCCGGCTGTGGAAACGATGTTTAATCCAGGGTGAGTCGCAAGGACCAATTCCGGGTGCTTTTACCGAATGCTATTTTTAACCATGACATCGCCAAAGTTCCCCATATATGACAGTTTATTCTCGCAGAAACATTGTTTATCAACGTCACTACCATTTCTAAAAATAAATGTAAATTCATTGCTCATACAATCTTTCAATCCTGATGACAATTTATCATTATAGCCAATTAAAAGACTACTCTATAAATCCATTTAAAATTAATATATATAAAAGCGAGTCTGGATGTAATGTCGCCTCAAGTGGGTTCAAGCCGTAAGGGATGTAACTGAATTGGGGTTTCCATAATATTTATATTTAAAATTGAAAGTCGAGCCAAAAGCTTGATTTGGCTCATCCTTACATGCAATCCTTACATGCATCTTTGAAAGCATGAAGGTTGAATTCTGTCGAGTGTAGTCTAAATTATGTAAAATGAGGATATAAGCCACTCAGACTTTAACAAATTACATATTTAACTTATTGATTTTTAACTTGTGATTCAACTATTACAACCATTGTAAAGCGACTTATCTGTGCAGCTTATCCAGCTTTGGAATGAGTGGATTGAAGTTATAAAGGGAGCACCAGATCATTTAAAGCACTTTTATATGGTTGGGTGTCAACCTCTTTGCTGAGGATTGGATTGACTGACAATACGAGAGCTTGGTTAAAATTAAAGAGATACAGTTCAAATTATATAGTAGCTTTCAAAGCTATGACACTAAGCAAAAAAACTCATCTATAAACAAATTCAACTGATGTAAATGAAATCAAAGCATTTAAAAACTAGAAATGAACTCAAATCTATTGTAATTTAATATAAATTCATTTCTTTTTAATTTTGTTTACAGATGAGTTATTTTCGCTTACAGATGAGTTACTTTTGCTTAGTATCATAGCTTTGAAAACTATTGTGCATATAAATATCAGTTTAAAGTAAGAGATGATCATCTTTCACATTTCAAATTTATTTATCCTCAAATTAAATGATAGAATACTCCACTTGGATGCATCAGCTGATCCAAGTGACTACTGATTGTTTGATACTTAGCCTTGCTTATCATTCTATCATCCTAATAGTGATACTAGTGGATAAACTAGCAATAATGATATTAAGAGTCATTAAAATGATTTTCCTAAAATTTAAATTACCTATATACTTTTTCAGATAATTTCAATAAAAACGGTACAGTAGTTTTAAAAGCTATGGTGACAACTGAAAATACCTCAGATTTAAACAAAATGATTTCAGATTTGAACAAAATCCAAGTCGCGTGAGATTCAGGATTCAATTAATTTATAAAATTTCAGTTAATAAATGAACTGTCAAACAAAAAAACAAAATTTCACTAGCTTATTATACAAAATTATATCAAACATCAAGCGGTGTAGTTCAAACCACAAACAAAATGAACTGATACAACAAGTGAAATGGATGGATGCTGTTTCAGAGTATATTATAATTCAATCAGAATTCATATGAGGCACCAACAGAAGGACTAAAATGAAACAAAATTTGAGCAATCTAAAAGCAAGATTCCACAAGCACAAAACAAAATGAACTCACACAAGATGTGTAGTATGAGCAGCCTAAAATAGAAGTACAACAGTTTAACAGCCAATCAACAGCTATCCAATTTAGGAACAGAGGAATTTTATCCATTTTCATGGCTCCAGATTTGAATGAAAAGGTTTTGAAAACCTTCCAAATATGGACTCAAGATTACAATAAAAATAAATCATTAAATTTTAAAATTTCTACTTTTAGTGATTTTATCCTAGGTTTTTTACAATGGTTTTTACAAGCAATATCTTTGACGGCGCCAGCAGCCAAGCCAGCAGCAGCCAAGCCAGTTTTAATGGAGGTAAGGCTCAGAATATGGAGGCACCTGTTTACACCCAAGCCTTTGAGGCAGGTAACAAGGAAGATGACCTGTTACTGTCCCCCGACCCATATGGCTTTGACTTGTTTGAGAGTCACTTAGCGTCTAGCTCTGCCCTTGCTCCCACCCCCCACCCCCACACAAGCTGCCCATCAACTAACCAATCAGGATGACAACCTTGATTCAAAGCAACTTCTTGCCACAGCCCAACCTGCTCCCCCCCTCAGCCAATCAGGCTTCAGCTCCCGCTGCCCAGCACCCCAAATGCAGAATAATCACTGCCCAAATTCTTCAGAAAATTGTGGCACTCAACCTACAGGGTCTGTCCTGGGATCAGATAGCCAGCCAATTACAATTCACCTGGGCTACTGTCATGCAGGAATTCAACAACCTGATGAACAGGGGGAATCTGATCAGGGCGGCCAAGAAGCCAAAGAAGGCCCCCAAGTCCCAGATCAATGAGGCATACCCAATAATGCTTGACCTCCTCCAGGAGGACCCCAAGCTTCCCTTGACCCAGGTTCAGAAGCAACTTGCACACCATGGCATTTGGGTGTCTGAGCACATGGTGCAGCTCTGAATGTATGGGAAGGTGGCTTTCATACAGGTTTTTATTAATTTTGCTGGCAACCAATGGGATGGTGCTGAGGATTTCCCGTATGACACCGCCATCAAATCAACCCTGGTCTAATGCCTGACTAGTCTAACTGATGATGTCATGTTCATCTTCTATTATAAGCTATCAATAGCTTTTAATGATTTTGGAGAGCAAGGAAGAGCCACCACTCAAAAAGGAAGGAAGAAGGTCAAGAAGGGGACGTTCATTGGTGCATTTCTGGCTGTTTCAGCCAAGGGTTTTGTCTACTATCAAACAAACCCAGATTTCATTAATGACTACTGTTGTGTTCTGAGGCGCGGCACAGACACACAACAGGAAATCCTAACCTTAGGATTGGATTCATACTAAGTCTTGGTTAGATGACAGTGAAGGCTATGTAATTACCTTGCGGCCCTGAAAGAATAATCTCTACTAGTTGTGGCTAGAGAGAGGTGCAGAAGTACTTGGAGACACAAAGACAAAAATGTGAATAGAACTTAGCTTTTATTGGTAAATACAAAATGGAATATATAGTGGTTAGGAATGCTATAAAACACTATCAGGACGGTAGGATCACTTGCCACAAGCATGAGTGGGGCAAGTGAGATGCGCAGAGTCAAGAAACCAAACAATTGTATTTCCTGATTCAGTCATCAACTCATTTTGAGGGGGAAAAGTGAAAGCAAGAGATTTGTCTTTGAAATGGCTCACCAAAGGCAAAATCAAAACATGGTGAATAGCGGTATTCACAACAGCTAGTCATACAGTCACATCCTTGGTGGATTACTCGACTCCTGGAATGGCTCAAATTCCAAGTACCAGGTTTTCTTGAGCCACCAGATAAAGGGTAGCTCCACTGCCCTTGAGGCCATCTAGAGACGCGGGCACCAGGCCTCAGTCTATCCTGCTGGCCATGCAGACGTCCATCTGGCTGATGTTGTCTTCTTCAACATGAGATCTACATTATGCAGAGCGCCGCCTCAGGCTTTCAAAAACCTCTATCTTGGGGTCTTTGACCACAATTTTCTCTTTGGCCACCAGATGGTGGCTGACTTGTTTGCACAAATGGTTTTCCATGTGAATATGGGCAACCAATCACGTAAGGATAAGCACCTTCCACCTTGGGTCACTGCCACCTACCAGCCCATCCAGCCAATGACTGATGTAGGAATACAATGAGGGTTATATGGCAGCCATCACGCAAAATCCTCCTGCCTTCACCCCTGTCACCAACACCCCTCACCCGCAAGCCCAACCCACCCAATCCCAGACCCCCCAGGCCAGCACTGCCTCTATGTCTTCCTTCCTGTGTTATTCTGCCTCCTAGGCATCACTCTCCCCGCCCCAATAAACCCCCTGTCACCAAAAATTTTCTATTTATATTATCTTTTTTTAAATTTCAATTGTTCATGTTCTCTTTGTTTATAGTTGGCTATATTCTTTATGTTCAGCTTATTTCTATAAAATCATATATTTACTATGTTGTGTATCTAGATCCAGAACACAGTTATTTTTAGTACTTAAACACAGCCCCTTGTGAAAATATTAAAAACAATTTGGTGATCAGCTAAATTTGAATTAGAAAATTATAGTGTTAACTGTTTTTAGATAAAGTTGTTACTGATCCAAATTCAAAACCTTAATGATAAACTTTAAGCCAATCAGAAGCCAAGTGATAAAGTGATTGTTGTGACATAAAGGGACATTCAATAATTCTTTGGTGCATGTGTGCTAATTAATATGATTGGCTGGATGTTTTACCATTGTAAGCCATTGCTGCTGTGGCAAGTTGTTGATGAACTAGTGCCCAATCAGCTGCTGGGTTAGCACTAGTCCACCAACAACTTGCCACAGCGGCAATGGTGTACAATGGCAAAACATCCAGCCAATCATATTAATTAGCGCACATGCATTAAAGAATTATTGAATGACCCTTTATGTCACAAAAATCACTTTATCACTTGGCTTCTGATTGGCTTAAAGTTTATCATTATGGTTTTGAATTTGGATCAGTAACAACTTTATCTAAAAACAGTTAATACTATAATTTTCTAATTCAAATTTAGCTGATCACCAAATTGTTGTTAATATTTTCACAGGGGGCTATGTCAAGCGCCAAAAATAATATGGTAATCAAGGAAACAATTCCAACACAAAGCAAACAACACATATTGAGATGAGCGTAAAACATATACAAAATGGGTAAAAATATGGGATAATGTAGTAGATGGGAAAACAAAAAGGAATAAACAAAGAGGCAACAGTATCAAAACAATACAGAATTTATTGGGGCAAAAGCTATAAAAACATATGAAAAGGTTAGTAAAAAATCAATGAGATAATTAGAGAAGCTTCTGAAGGATCTCAACTTGGCAATTGCCAAAATCAAAGACATCAACCGCAAGGTCAAAGCCAAAGTGAAGTTTGCTGTCCTCACTGGGGACAAAATTGATAAGGTGTCTGCAAAGGCACTAATGACAAAAATTCCAGACACCCCTGAGAAGACCATTGAGTGTTTTCTCAACATCCAGAAGACAGTGGTCGAGGGCCTGTAATTTAAGGCATACAATCTTTCTGTGCCAACTGTCTGGGTTGACGACCCGGAGATGTATGAACATCTCAAACCCTCCAAGTGTGCCAGGGCAGAGGATACTGAATTACCAGCACAATTGATTGCGCCAAGAATGGCCAAGCCAGCCAAGGCTGCAGGCAAGGAAGAAACACAAGAAGGTAGCCTAAAAAACAAAATTAATAAATTTTCAAAATACTTACCTGTTTTTTAGAGAACATAGCTGGTGAACTCCACCAAGTCCTGGTTCCCTTTGTCCCTGCCACATTTTACACCAACTACGCCACTCATGTGGCCAAGCAGCTTTATCTGTCCCCCCTGTCTTGCAAGAGCTGGAGGACCGCATCCATGCGTCCTTTCCTATGTCCTGGGAGGCATTGGCTGGGCTGACACATGGCAAGGGGGCATCTGAGTGGGCAGTTACTGCCTAAAAGGATGCCCAACTGGTCTGCCTGGACCCAGTATCCCTCAGTGGAGTTTACTGTGTTAACTCCATTGAGCTTGTTTGGGACGTCCTGGCAACGCTCCCATTCAAGAATGTACCAGATATGGGCCAGGCCCATGCAGCTGCTTGCTTCTGCTACCCCTTGGAGCACACAATTTCTTATCTATTGGAGAGCTTTGGGCGCACAGTGGGCAAATTGGCTGTTGCAGACACAACAGCCGTCAAGAAAACTAAGATCCTCCTGGTGGACTTTGGGCTAGCCTGGAGTGCAGATGAGACAGGGCTCCCCTTGGCAATGGATCTTATCTTTGCAAAGACCAGGCACAAAAAGAAGATCAGTGGGGTCTATAATAAATTATGTGAGTTCACAGAAGCCTTTGTTGGGCAAAGGCTTCACTTGGTGGTTTACCTTGGGTATCTTTTCTTCTTTGTGATGAGCGCCAGTGTGAAGGATCTAGACAGGGTCCTTCTAGAAATCAACGAGGCCCGACTTGCACTCAACAGGAAGAAGGTCCCCCCTGGATATGACTCAGTGGACCATGTAATCCAAGACGCCCTGGTCTTGGCAGGGATTTACAGGTTTGCAGCCCTGCCCAAAAAGCTGCTCC
Source organism: Entomophthora muscae (assembly GCA_014839935.2). Classification (NCBI taxonomy): domain Eukaryota; kingdom Fungi; phylum Entomophthoromycota; class Entomophthoromycetes; order Entomophthorales; family Entomophthoraceae; genus Entomophthora; species Entomophthora muscae. The sequence goes on along the minus strand of QTSX02006078.1, from coordinate 15,074 downwards.
TCAGTTTGCACCTAACCCTACTCCCCTTCACCAGCAGGCGGGAGTTTTTTTAATAAGGGTGCATCCACCGTCCATGGTGTGGCGGTGGAGGTTGTGCGCCACCTCCATTGCAGGGTGGGTACATACAGAAGAACTCACTACAGGTGTTTGTAATAAATTCTCTCTTCTAATAAATTTCATTACAATTCATATTATTTTTATTATAATAAAATTTTCTAATTCTTATTTTAGCAAACAGGATTTGCAAAATATATTGCGGAAACGGGTTTCATAAAAGCATAAAATAATATGTTAATAAAATAAATTCCAACTTGTACATTTTACGTTTAATTTTTATAAGACTATTTTATATTTATTTGACAAAAGTGGTATAAATCTATTTGTGTAATCCAGTATCAAGCGTTTGGGATTACCTCAGATGGCATAATAAAATAATATATAATAAAATAAATAAATTACTTACATCTATTGATGGTCCTTCTGAATGTGATTGTGGGCGTGGAAATATCTAAATATAAAATGATAATTAATAAATCTTGAATAGTAAATTAGAGAATATAAAAAAGTTGGACACACTAAGCCTTTAATTGATTGGCTGTTTGGCTAGGCATGCAGGGATGAAAACATCAGTGTGGCCATAGAATTTGGCCATGGTCTCAGCTGGGAGGGTGTGGTTCCCGGCCTGCAGAAAATTAAAGAGGTCCTTGGTCCCAGTTGGGGTTTCTCACTTGACAACTCGCTTGAGCCACCCAAAGACTTCCTCAATGGGATTTAGGAAGGACAAATAGGCTGGGAGGAAGAGAAGGTGCAAATTTGCTGTGGCCAATTGCTGGGGGCCCACAGTAATGCTGGTGTCAATTGATGAAAATTCTTCAAGAATGTCAGCCACTTTGTTGAGACCAATGTTGTCCAACACAATGACATTGGTGAAGCCAGGGCTTGTGCACCTCAGGTGCTCCTGGACCAATTGGAGAAATGATAGAAAGGCCCTGTTGTTATGCAAACCCAATATCATTTGGTAGAGCTCAACCCCCTTTGGACCAAGGAGAGCCACCATCAAGTAGGCTGTGGCGTGGACTGCAGCATGCCAAGCCATCCCGTCATTGGAGCATTTGGGGACATATACCCATTGCGCATTGACAAGGCAAATGCCAATTTGTCAATATGATAAAATTTGACTGTCCCCTTGGCTTTGAGGGCAGTGTATGCCTCTACCTAGTTTTTCCAGGTGTTGATGTTGGTTGGGCTGTTTCTGTTATAGGGAGATACCCTGAGCTTTTTCCAAGAAAATCACATTCCCTTCACCAGATGGTAGTAAAAGGAAACTGAGGCCTCAATCTCAAAAGTAGATTTGACCATGGCCTTTATATTTTCCAGTTCAAGATGACAATCCTGGGTTATTCACTGGCAGATTGCCCATTTGTGCACCTTGGTGAGCATGGTAGAAACACGCAAGGATTTCTCCGCAGCAAGGACACGGCCAGTATTGATGAATTTGTGGAAGGTCTTGCTGGCGTACTTGGGATCCACTCCAAAAATGGCCACAGCTGCCTTGTAGTCACCAGATTCACGCATTATCTTGAGCAGGATGATGTGTTTGATATCTGGGATGCACTTCTGAGAGGGCTTAGTAGGCTTAGATGAACTGGGATCCTGATAGGTGATAGGCTTGCAAAGGCATGGGCACCTTGTTGTAGAAGGCTGTAACCTTTTTGAGCACTAACTGTCCCTCATCAGTTTGATATAACTTGGGATCCTTGTCATCCTCCTGATTGCCATCACTGACTTAGGGCTTGTAGCTAGTATTAAGTACAGGCTTCACCTTCTCCAGCATGGCTGACGGGACCGACTCTTGCCAGTACACAACGTCAAACTCATACAAAGGAAGTTCTACCTCCTTGTTTCTAACTTTCTTTGTAGTGGTGACCTTGGTTGGCTTCTTGGTCAGCTTAGGGACCCAAGGGTTTATGCTCAGCACCCTATCAGCTTGTGCTCCTTGAACCAGCTGTGTCAGTGCAGCGTCACTATGGAACTCTCCTCTCCTGTCTCCTCCTTGAGTAGGCACTTGGGTTGCACTAACTCTATTCTTTGACCTGCAGGGGCAACCACAACTGCAGCGCACAACAGGTGTATTGGTACTCTAGTGTTGTGTTCCTTCCATTTTAAAATTTAATAAAATATTAAATAAATTTCAATTAAGTTACTCCCTAATTTTATTTTTTTCTTTTATCTGAATATGGATATTTAATTAGAGTTTTTCCCACCCAATATCCCAATTATAGATTTTTTATTTCTTAATTAGTTGTTTTTGGTTTTACAACGCCCATTTTAGAATACTCAAAAAAAATCCACCCATTTTCCTAGATTTTACTGCCAAATTCAAACACCCAACACAATATTCTTAAAATTTATGTTTCAGATCTTGTGTCTTATTTTAGATACCTTGGTATTGTTCATGATTACAATCCATTGCACACATTACGTGAGTGATTTTGTTTACATAGTGAGTTGCTATTGTGTTTTGTTTTTGGTTTAAGTTTTGACTCACCTTGCTTGGGTGTATTTTGTTACCAATTCACATAGTAAACATATGTACCCCAAAAGTCAACTCACATCATTTTGTTTGTGAATCAATGTATTTCAGATTGTATTTTGAATGGTTTTGCTTTGCGTGTGAGCCCTTTGTTGCTGTGTTGACTCATTTTGCCCATTAACGCCAATAAACCCTGTTAACAGAGTGTATATTTTAACCTGAGAGTTGGATTTTGTTTAAATCTGAAATCACTTTGTTTAAATCTGAGGTATTTTTGGTTGTTGTCATAGCTTTTAAAACTACTGTAAAATAAAATATATTTAATTGATCTGTTAAATTTAGCTTTGTATCTGTTGCTGGACAGAACCATCACCTAGTTTTCAAAATAATTGATTTTTTTGCTTGAAGCTATACTTTTGAAAGGTGAAAACCAAGAACTAATATTGCTATGCTAATATAGCATCCTATGATATCATGTGAAACTTCCCTTTATTTCCTTCTATCTATTGTGCACATCAAATCAATAGGGTGATATGAAGCCTAGTAAAATTTGAAATGGTGTGAATTGAAATGGCATAACTTTCAATATATGTATTAAAAATAATACTAAACATCCTTTTGTTAAGATAAATTTTAATGTATCCCAATATAGTTAAGAGAAAAAGGCTTACACCAAAGGGGTTTATAAATGGCAGTGATAATCTGCATTATGGCTACCAAAATGATGCTGTTTTAGACTATTTTTATTATTAGTGTCTTGAATCAATACTAAAGAAACATCTTATGGAAGTATAAAAAATTTGATTTAGTTCTGAAGTGAGTGTATTTAAGTAGGTAATAAGTGATGTAACCATGTGTGATACTTTTCTACAGGGCCTCTAAGGTCAACTCAGGGGAGTCCTTACCAAAAGGACTTAGCGGGCAGTGAGAGGGGAGATGCTAATCAATAGCACTTATGAGAGGAGGCAGACAGGGGGTCTGTCTTGTATACCTTATAGGAGGGTGGAGGATAGAGGCAGGAGGGTGTGTTCTGGGAAAGGAACACAGATAGGTTATGGCACTTAATGCAGTGCAACACTATCTTAGCAATACAGTAATCTATATCTGTGAAGATATTGGTAGAGCATCTATAGTACATACCACAGTACAGATAACTCATAGCAATAATGGTATTATATAACATAAGTTATGGAGGAACAGATAGGATTGTCTGGACCTTACTCTTTCTATCAGAAGAATGGGAGGCAGCAGGTATACACCAGGATTTCCTAAGTCCACAATAAGAGAAGAAAGGGATAGCACTTGTGGTTGGGCCTGGGACACTAGCCTGATAGGGGCGCTAGTATAGCAGGGGGACCTTCCTGTCACCTTTGGTCTCTGCAACAAGAATAGCAGGGGCTTCCAGAGGAAGAACCTGGTTAAAGGACACTATCTAAACAGTAGAAACATCCAGCTAAGTGCAAAGCACAATATATGTCAAAAGTAGGTCAAAGTGGGGTCTTGTTTATTGTGAATGATGAGGACTTATATATGTATAATTGTGTACTTAGATGAAAGTAGGGAATCAGCTTAAGGGAAATGCATTGATAATGTATGATCAAGAGTATCAGGCACACATAGCATTTGTAGCATAAGAGAATCCAGAGGTTTCAAGAGGTTCAACTATCAGATGAGTGGGTTCCATCATTAGAATAGAGGATCTAATACTTGTCAACATTAGGTAGTGCACCTCAGATAGTGCACATAAGATAGTGTACTGTAGACGGTACACCTTTGGTAGTGCACATAGGAGTTTTCACCTTACAGTGCTATTTTATGGAATCACACCATGTCACACTTTATGTATTTTGTTATGTCAGTAAATTTAGTGGAATAAGGGTTTAATAATCTGACTAAAAGCAGTAAGATTGAGATGCCATACTATAGATTTATATTTGGAAATTAACAGTTTTATTGTTTTTTTAAATGATTTATTCCAAATTCAAAAGTCACCATCTCAAAATTCATTTGAGATGATATTTTCAAGATGCATAGTTATCTTTTTATAACATATATCAAGTTTTTAATATACATCTGATAAAATAACATTCCCATTAAATGAATAGAGGAAAGTGATACCCAGTTACTCATTGAGAGGTAACTATTAGTTGGAGTATGTGGGGAGAGAATCTCTAATTGGTATATCAAAAGTATATTTCACTATGTCAAAAATGTGAGGCCAATTCTCTGGTAAAAAGCTTTGCAAAAAAGACCCCTTGCCCCTTGATTCAACTACCCTGGCACTCATACCCAAAAGTGAAAGTCAACTCAAGTTATCAAACAAGAAAATATGAACCAGTAATAATCTTGATCCAGTGACAAGCTTGATTTAGCGCTTCACTCATTAGTAGAATCAAGCCATCTCCTGTCTGTCCAAGTGATTGATCAGTGGGTAACTTTTTTCCTAATTGACTCACTATAACTATATAATTTTCGATATCTCAATAAAACAATTATCTAGTTTCTAACCATTTTCTCCCTTTTAGCTCTGAAAATAAAGCACAGTTACAACAGTAATATCTCATTTAGTTCACCCTATATCCTTCCAAGAAGGATATACTTTACAACATCAAACCTGCCCTCATTTCTCCTGTTATTCATTCAAAAGTATCTGACACTTGCTGGATTATACTGCTGTTTATTATTCTCTTTGAAAATTCTTGCCATTATTGGGATGCTTCTGGCTAATAGGTCATATCATTAATTCACTCATGATCAGCATCACTGTGAGCTCATCATTAATCATCTTTAACCTGGGTGCCAAACTTTGCATTATTATAGAGCAGCTACCTTTCAAGTAAATCCCTGGCATCAGGTTGCCTTGTTGTCAATGACACAAGGAATTTTAATTTAAAAGCCAAATTCAATAAGAGGAATGTATATCTTGGTCAATTGTATAATTAAGTATGGCTGATTTGGTGCTTGATATGCATCTAACCTTTACTTGTCCCAGAATGAGACTGGGAAATCTTTCAAGAATTCCAGTGGTTTCAAAAGTATCATGATGGATTCATGGTGCATTATTTGACTTCCTGTTTAAGATGGCTTCAAATCAGATTGGTTCTGAATTCACTCTGTTTATGATTTGAGGTTTGGCGGTTGGATTTGACAATCCTGTTTTTTGTATTTGTTAATTATTTCAGGGTGTCTTCAAGTTGATAGAATCAACAAAAATATCAAACTCTACATTATAATCTCACATTTCTGATGTGTATATCCCTCACTTATTTGATGAGTTACGTCTTACACTAGTTGAATTATTTGCACTCAGAATTTGAAACTTGTAATTTAAAATAAAAAAATGACAAATAAATGATTGAATCTATTAAATAGTTTATTTTTAACCCAGCTGAGTTGCTTACATTTACAGTTGTAACCTATGTATGTTGGATTTGAAAATCCTGCATTTTGCCCAGAAGGTTCTAAATCTACAGTATAAGGGCTATAAATATATTACTAGATTATAAATAAAATGCAAAAAATAATAGGAGCATACTTTATAGCACCTGAAATGGCTGAGTTTCTTTAAAACCACCTTAAACTCTAATAAAATATAGTTCCCACAAAAAGTATAGCACCTGAAAGTAGAATAATAAAAATATTGACACCTTTAAATACTTTTTAGAGAGGTGCATAGATGATGATAATATTGGAAGGTTGAAAAAGTGGATATCTAAAAACCCTGGATGATGGGCAAACTGGTGAACACATAGATTTATAAATGTGGATTTTACTCAGTAATATGTAGAGCTTCTTTAGTCTAGCTTGGGCATAAGGCTGCAGTGGATCTGAAATGATGTCTGCCTTATAAAAAGCAGCCATTTTTTTCCTTCCCACAACACTGGTGGGTCTGCTTTTGGATCTTTTTTAAATTAAAAAATATATCAAATTTTTTTACTTTTAAAAGGCATAAAATATATATAATTTAGAACTGAAGTATAATTTAAAATTTTATTGTAAAATATAAAAAAATTCTTGCTCTTCTAGAAAGCTTTCCTTGCCTTGGTACACTTGTCAAGGGTCTGGATGTACAAGTATTCCACCTATTGCCATCACACCTAACATCCAGTCATTGCCCAATTTGGTGCCTTTCCAATATACCATTTGACATATCAGAAATGGCAACAAACCAATATCACATGACTGTCCAGGTATCCAGCGACTCAAACCCATCCAGCACATGACCAGCCCCTGGGCTTGATCCAACTAAAATCCCTGCCACAGCTAAAGCTATATAAGTCTAAAGTATTATCCAATAAAATATACTTATTCTCTTCCTAATTCTATATTTGAAGCTTCCCCAAAAGGCGCACCTTATCACACTTATAAAAATTTTAGATTCCCCTAACTTAGGGGAATCTAAAATATGAAAATACTATAAAAATCAATAATTACAGTATTTACTGTAATTGTTATGTTTTGCATTCACTGTAGTACTACTCAGGCGGTTTCTGGCTCTGGGCTACCTGATTCAAAGATTTTTTATAAATTAAATATATCAAAATTGCTGTTTGTGCTGCTGCAGCCCAGAGTCAAAAGCCAGTTGGGGTTGGGCCAAAACATCCCTGGTTAGGTCTGCAGCAGATCTGAAACAATGATTGCTTTATAAAAAAAGCAGCCATTTGTCTCAGATCTGGTAACAATTCCAGAAAATTGTCTTGGCTACAATTTTTGCAGGATCGTAGCTGTACAATCTACATACAGATTTTTTTTGGATTTTTTTAAAGTAAAAATTGTGTTTTTCTCTTTAAAATTTTAAAATTAAAAATATATTCATTTGAATTCAACTTTAGAATTAAAAATAAAGAATTATATTAAAAATATATAGAATCAGGCTTGCCTGGAAAAAAGAAAGCCGTCTTTGACCTTTTTTTAAATTTTGGATTCCCCTTACCTAGGGGAATCTGAAAACGCGACGGCTTGGATGCATTGATTACAGTAAATGGGTCATTATTTGTTAGATTAATCTGTTTCCTATTAACTGTGCTACTTAAAACTTTAAAATTTTGTTTTAATTTTCTTATCAATAAATTTAAATAATTACAACAATTTTATCAAAATAAATCTTATTTAATCCTTATAATATAAAAACCTATATTAAATTAATCATTTTCTACTTACAGCTAAATTAAACTGTATTAAAAGCTAGTAACAATCTTATTTCATATACCATTATTTCTTGAAAGCTGATTAGTACAAAATGACATCATTCTAAAAAGAGCGACCTAAAAATACAATAAAAACTGATATGATGCTTTTTGTTGGAAATCAAATTGTTGCCTAAAATCTTAGCTTTTTTAAAATATTTAATTTAAAATATAATAATTTTTGACCCCTCTTTTTAAAAAGAGGGCAGATAGCTTTTTTGCATATTTAATAAATATTAAATAATTTTGGATTTTTTAAAAAAAATCTAGTAAAAAGTTAAAAAAAACTAAAACTAAAATTAAAACTGAACTTTTATTGAAATTGCAGTGATCTCATTTAGCATAAGTAATTTATTCTTAAGTTAGATTTTATAGAAAATATATAATAAGAACTTATAAGAGAGTAAAAGTTTTTCTTTTCAAAATTTTAAGTATTTAATATTAATAAAATAGCTTTATACAACTATTTAATAAAATTATATTTTTATACTGTATGCTAGAGATAATATGTATAAAAAATTCAACCATAAAAAAGAATGTATCAAAATCTTGCTTTATTTAATTAAATTTTATAAAGGTTAAAATTTATTTGAACTAAATGGAAAATGATCTTAGTCATTGTATCTATAAAAATAAGATACAAATTTAATTATACAAGCAAATATTTATATGTGATTAGAAAAACATTTTTGTTTTGATAGATTTAAAATATATAAAGTTCATTTTTAAGAACTGTTAAAGGTTATAATAAACTTAAGTTTATTTAAAAAAAGGTTTTTGAGTTGGTTACTAAAAGTAAGCTAAATAATGATTTATACTTTAAATTTAGTTTACTGATTAAAATATCATACTTTAAAAGTTAATTAGCATATTTTATTTCAAATAATAATTTTATAAGCTTACATTCAAAGCCACTTCAAGATACTAAATTGGTATTAAAATATAAATTTGCAGCACAATTCTGAAAGCTGAGATTAAGGGCTTTCTAATGATACTAGTTTGAGCGAGATTGAAGTACTATTTGCGGAAATATCAACAGTTAACCAGAATATAAAAAGGGGTAAATAAATAATGATATCAGACTTCAGGGGTGATATTGATAAATTAAGGAGATCAGTTGGGGGTCAGTTGGGGATTTATGCCTGTAGTGCAAAAGCTCAGCTAACATGGTATTTAAACAGCTCAACTTTACAGAAATTTACTTTACAATCTACACCTTTACTCCTCTCTGATAACTGCACATCTATTTCCAAGCAAGAACTGCCTGAACCAAGCCAAGGAACCCAACCACTATCATTATGGATTTATCAAGTTTGCACCTCAGATGACACCCTTCTTCTCACTGGGGGCTTCTACTAAGAGAGAAAGAATCTCTATGCTTAAACAAGCATTCCTTTTTACTGCTGGCAGTGATCTTAACAGCTTTGTTGAGCATTTCTTATTAAAAACAGAGTTTGGAAAAAGTACCTTCTTACCTGTCATACAAAATTCTAAGACAGATGATTTCCTTAACAACCTAAAGGAATTGATGCCAGAGTCCCCTGCCAAGCACCTTCCTTCCCTAAGAGCATTGGTTACATCAAGCTACAGTCTGAAAGAGCTTTGGGATTGTGGATTTAAAATGACAAAAAATGAGTATTCATATTCTAAAAAAATAAAAAATGCTAAAAAAGCATCATTAAATTCAAAAAATAAAAAAGGAAAAAATAATTCAGTAAAGAAAGAAAACATAAAAAATATTTTAAAACATATATTAAAAAATTCATTTCCAACTAGCCAATTCACTAAAAAATCCCCTGGATTGATTTATGAAGAATTACAAAACGAGTTGAGTGAATACTCAACTAAAATAAAATACTCATTATTGAAAACAAAAAAGAAATTTACGAAGACATGAAAATAAAAAACAATATTTCTATTTCACTTTCCACTTTTTATAAGCTTATTCCTAATAATATAATTAAAAGCAAACTGATATGTGTAACATTTGCAACTTAAAAAAGTCATTAGAAATGAAGAAAAAGGATTTGAGTATAAAGAAGTTGCCATTGCCTAAATCTATTAAAGAAAATTTGGAATCTATTGACCTGCATGAAAAGTTTTATAAGCATCAAAATAAAGAATATATTAGTGATATAAATAATCTTGATAATAATTCATGTGTTATAGTAATAGACTATAAAGAAAATTTTAAAATAGGTGGGGGTCCTATAGAGACAAATAATTGTTTTTATGAGAAAATACCTATTTCTTTATTAGGATTTGCAATTGCTTTTAAAGAAAATGAGAAAATTAAATATGAGTATCATGACTTTTTATCTGAAATTTTATCTCATGACTCTTTGTTTTCAGATCAGTGTTTGATAAGTCTGCTTAAAAATAATAAATTTAAGAATATTAAAAATATTAAAGTTTGGACTGATAATGGTAATCATTTCAGATCTTATGAATTCTTATATTATCTTTTTAAAGAGGTACCTAAAATTATAAAAGGAACAATTAAGTTTAATAGATTTGTTGAGTGTCATGGCAAAAGTATTGTTGATGGTCATTTTGGTGTATTATCTAAAATATTTAAACAAAAGGAAAATGAGATGTATATAAAAAATATAAATGATCTCAAAATGGTTTTTGAGAGAGAGGAAGAAAGAAAGGGTCTATATGAGACACTTGTAAATAATTCAGATGTTTCTCAAAAAATCTTTTTTCACATCTATGATAGAAAATCTAGGCCTAAAAAAGCTGGCTTGAAGTCAAAGCATTTTATGTTAATCTTTCATATTTAATGAAAGATGGTGAGCTGCATGTTTCACCTTTGACATTTGAGGATGTTAAGGAGTACTCCAAAATAAATTATTGTGCAAAGTTCTGCACAGATGACAGAGAAACAAATAGAGCTGATACTACTAAAGGATTAGTAGGACATGTTCATGAAGTTGGACGCATAACAAAAACTTATATTTCACATAGGGTAAATAGTCTTTTAAATACAACAACTTTTTTTTCTAAAACAAACTAATAATAGTTATGATGAGCCAAAGATAGGGTAATAGCAATTATAGCTTTGGGGCTGCTATTACTCTCCCATGCAACTCATATATTTACTTCTTGGCTTATTAAAATAGAAAAAAGGGTTTTAGCAAAAAATACAGCTAATAGAAATAAGATTTATTTCTATTATTTGTATATTTTACACTATTAAACTTTTCTTCAGTAAACTAAGCATTATACTAATGTTCAAAAAACATAAGTTTATGACTTTAATGATACCAAAGAAGTTAAAAGGCTTTGAAATGCTTAAGCTGGCGCCTTGGCTTAATCTAACAAATAATGACCCAAATGCCGTAATCGATGCATCTTTAATCTGCCGCAGCTATATCCCTGGTGCAGTGACACTGTTCAATGAAGTTTACCAACCCAAGCCCCTAACCCAACTTTGGTCAAAGCTTTCTTCTTTGTTTTTGAATTTATAGGAGTTTGAACTGAAACCATTTGCTTCTTATGGCTCATTAGCTAGTGGCACCCTACTTATGCTAGTCACTTTATCAAAACTGAACTTATAAATTGATGCTGTGTTCATGTACTTTATCAATGTTTCGCCACTTGCATCAATCCCATCGTTGTTGGCTGCTTATTGTTTTGTGTTCACTATATTCTGTAACATCTTCTCCAGTCGAAATCTCTTCAGACGACGATATCTTGTCGCCTGACCCTGTTTGTGAAGTTCGCTATTTTGATCACTTGTTGAATAGTGGCACATTCTCTTCATGTGACAGGTAAAAGGCTTTTTAAAGTTGTCTTTTGGCTTGAAGTTTTATTCTTTTATGCTTTTTTCTCAAAGAAAGGGCAGCGGATCTGTGAAAAAACAGCTTGCAATCTTTTCTTGGGAAGTTAGGGAAAATATAGTAATTATGGAAGTAATGTTTAGAATGCATAGATTGAAATCCCCATTATTCGAACCTTTGTTGTTATGAAAAAGGTGCTGATTAAACAAAACAAGTCTTTATTTAGCTTCAATATCCTATCTGCTCTTATTTGTTCAATCAGATCGGTGTTATGAGTAGGGCTCTTGATTCCCATCCAAAATCATTTAATTTATAAATCAAAAAAGATATTTTGGATCATGCCGGTTGAGATTCAAGTGGCCTAGTTGTGAGTTTCCTATATATACCGGGCATTTTTATAAAAATATTTAATGGATTTTTAATTTATTTAAAACTAATTGACACATAGATATTCATAGTGACCCAGAATATCTTTCTAATTCTGATCCTAAGTCACAGTGTCATCGAAACTCTCCCAGGGCTCAAGACAACGTTGCAGGGGAATATGGCACTCTTGGGTCACGCTGCGATTCGCCAGTTAAGCTTACTGACCAAGCCTTTAAGTTCATGAAGCAAGCTTTTCATGATGTAGATTTTGTTATTTATACTGGCGATAGTGCTCGGCACGATAGAGATCCGGAAAGGTCGAGGAAAACTTCAGATGTTATGAAAGATCATTCGCGTATATTGTCTTATTTCAGTGAAAGTTTCGACTTGAACCACACACTGGTTGTACCAACAATAGGGAATAATGATGTATTGAAGCATAATATCATCGCAGAAGGAGTCAATGAGAAGCTATATAAAAAGCTCTTGGATCTCTGGGCGGGGTATAAAGGTCTGGAAATCCTTGTCCCAGGACAGGCACAAACCAGCTTTTTGAAAGGTGGATACTGGATACAGTCATTGCCTCGCGTCCCAAACCTCAAAATCATCAACCTCAATTCCATGTTTTTCTATATTGCCAACAAAGACCAAACTGGGTGTGATGATCGTCAATCCCCTGGCAGTGTGCAGCTCGACTGGTATGAGCAGGCTCTTAAAGACATAGCAAAAAACACCCAAAAGGCTTATGTCATGGGCCATATTCCACCTAAAGATGAACATGGCCGTGAGATTCTTCTTGATAAATGCTACGGGCGGTTTGTTGATATCACGGGAAAGCATGCCTATGTGATTTCTGGCATATTCTGGGGACATACTAATGGTAAGGAAACTTTCCAGAACAACACTCACCTTTTAGTCGACACGCTCTCGTTCATCTCCAAGACACACGATATAAAGCCTACGTACAGCTTTACATCCTTAGCCAACCGAAAAGATGCAACGATGCCTAAAGGAGAGATTATAGCCATCATGACTACTGGTCCAAGCATTCTCCCCTTTAATCATCCTGCAATCAGAAGTTACAGATATGATCCCAGCTCAAGCGACTTGCTTGGATACACCCAATACTATGCAAACTTAACTGATGCCAACCACGGCCTTTCTAAAGGTCTGGTCTTTAAAGAGGAATACAACACCTGGAAAGATTACCGGTTGCCAGCCCTCACACTCAAATACTGGAAAAACTTCTTTGCACGACTTGTCAGAGACAAGGCTCTCTGGAAACGCTACCTCTATCATAAGAATGTTGGTGTAATATCTCATTAACTGATTTCCTGGAGAAATCTACCAATTTTCAGTTTACTTGGTAACTTAGATTTTACAGTCAGATTCCCAGATTGGAATTGGTTAACTTTGCATTATTTTTGATATTATAAATCAGATGTTTTCTCTTTTACTTTCAACCTGAATTATTTAAATTTATTGCCTTTACATTTTGTGCACCTAATAGTCCATTGTTTTGTTCGTATCGCTTTTAAAGCTTGTTGATATTAGAACTGTTAAGTGTTATATTTTTTCTCATTACTAAACTAGACTTAATATCCAATCTACTCAGTGCATTATCACAACCATTTCTATATATTCTATTTGTAGATTAATCTTAGTCTCAACTATAGCTCTCCCCAAATTTACAGATTCTATTTTTCACTGACACCCACTTGATTTATTTTATTAATCATCAAATCCCCTGTCAAAAAGTTCAGTCTTGTGACTTATTTATCAAATTCCAATCTACTTCAAGTCATTTATTAAAGATCTTCTTTCATATTTATCCTTGATGTTAACTCTTGCTGTTTTCACAGGATCACTCCTAAACTTTTTAATAATATTTGTCATGTGTTTCTCAATAAAGTATACAGTAGTTTTCAAAGCTATGGTGCTAAGCAAAAATAACTCATCTGCAAATGGAATCAACTGAGATTTAAATGAAATGAATCAGATGTAAACAAATCAAAAACCAACAAATTTATATTGATTTACAATAGACTTGGGTTCATTTCTATTTCATTCTGAGACCATCGATTTCACTTTCAGATGACTAATTTTTGCTTAAATCTCGGTTTTTTCGCTTACCGCCATAGCTTTAAAAACTACTGTACCCCTTTTCCTTCCAAGTTACAATTGTAGTATCCATTATGAAGCTAGGTACAGATGATTATCAATAATGGCTAATTAAATCAGATGATAGCACTCATGATATAGTTGATTGCCTATTGGGGTTTTAGGAATAATCCAACCCTAATATTCTAACTGTTCATTAGAAAATAAATATTGCTAATAAAGTTACATGGTCTTCTTCATCAGATTGTAAGCTTTGAGAAAGGATTGGTACATGTTCTAGTGGGGGTTTTCTTGTGAAACATGAAACAAAAATCATCAACCTGCAATAGTGAACTCTGAGGGAGAAACATGTATCTTAGAGGGGAATTTGGAATTTTGTAATTTTATAAAAAAAACATATTTTTTATTCTTTTAGGACTTTGAAAGAAAAATCAGGCTTGGTCGGAGATTTTTGGCAGCTTTAAAGCTGAAACTGATATTACATTTTTTACAAAAAGGAAATAGAGGACTTTAAGAAAGAAAATGGCCAACTTCAAGGCCAAAAAGCATGATGTTTTGCAAAAAAAAGCTGGCATTGCTATGTAGCAATAGCTTAGAGAATTAGAATTAATAACTTTGTGAGTAAATTAGCGTAAGCAAGAACCCAAAAAATAAAACTTTAAATAATACAATTAACCACCAATCAAAGATTAAAAATAAAATCTTGTTTGGTAAAGTGATCCTACAGAATCCAGAAAAAAACTTAAGATAAAATAACTGCATTTAATGAAAAATATGAATCTTATAATTAAGATACTTAATTCCTTAAGTAACTTAATATATATATGCAAGCTTTTTAAAAAAATCCAATTTATAAGATATGCAAGAATAAAGTAAAAATTACTATGTTTACTAAAAAAGCTATAGGTAAAATATATATTAAATATTACATTGAAACTTGAAATAATAAATACAGTATAGAAAAATAAACATTTCTGATATTTTTGGTCTTGAAAGAATTATTTTATTACGTTTTGTGTATTTTGGCATTTTTTAAGGTTGTTGATAGGAATAAATCTGTATGAAGAAAGATGAGTTTCTCAT
>QTSX02006077.1:0-31362 GCA_014839935.2 Entomophthora muscae | reverse complement strand
GTTTCCAGCTGCTCAGCTACTCTCAAACCATCCCTCCAACCCTTGAGCACCATAGATATTGTGAGTAATAATTGACAACCAATGGAAAAAGCTAACAAACCCCTGACAAATTGATACAGGATTGGCCTGCGCTTGAATACGTCAGACTGGATGCGCTTTTCTCCAAAGTCTTTAATACTTTCCAAAATCTTGGCATATGACAGGAAGATTACATCATTACAGGCCCTCATTGCCTTCCCTTTGATAAAATTGATGATGGTAGAATCATAGAGGTCAGTATCCACCAAAATGAGGCCACTGAGAACATGATTGGATAAGAGTCTGGTGGCAACCACAACTCTGTGCATCCATGAATTCACCGTTCTCTTATTGGTGAAAATGCTGTGGAGTCCCAGTGGGAGACAAACCTGGACCAGGGGCATCCACGGGCCACGCTCCATAATAGCCATCATTAGGGGGTGGGATTTTTCACCTTCAGTCAAAGAACAGGCACCAGTCAGGGTCTTTTTGGTAGGGGGCCACAGTTGGCATGGGCTCGCAGGGTTGCAGCCACAGTGGACTTTGCAAACCCTAGCGGCTGCAATTTCCCCGAGGGGCATAAGCATCCCTCACTTTTCAACCATTTTGAGAACAATCTCTGGGGTAATTAGCTTTCTTCTGTGTCTCGCAGGCTAATTGGCTGGAGGCAGGGTGTGTCTGCCTTGAGAACCAGACAGTGCCATCTGATTGGCTGATTCAGGATTTGTGACTCTCTGGGTGACCCCATGGCTCAAATGGCTAGTTCCAGATGCCATTATTGATATAGGATTTGGGTTGGCAGCTGCCTGTGCATGATGGGCAAACAGGGCTATGCTTGAGGATGCAGGAGAAAGAACACACTCCTGGGTGGGGGCTTGCGGAGGGGCCTGCGGGTTGGGAGTGGCCATAGACAGAGGCTTCACCGTTAAGAGACCCAGTGTAGCCCTGCATGATTTTGTCAAGGCCAGGGAACAGCTCGTTGACTTGGTTGGTGTTAGAAGAAGACATAATAAATTTTTATTAAAAAATTCAACTCAAGAAGAGAAATGTATATTTTAGTCAATTTTATTGTTAAATATGTTAATTTTGTGAATAGTAGGATCTAAATTTTAGCCGTCCTAAACTGGAATAGGGTGATTTTTGAGAATGCCTATGATTCCTAAAATAATTAGCACAAATCCACTCTAGATCCTTTATCACCCTTTTTGAGATACCAATAAATTATATTTATTTTAAATTCCTCCCAATTATGATTTGAAACTTGGTTCTTGGATTTGACAATCCCGCAATTTCAGACTTGCTAATTTTTACATGATGTCTATGATTTGTTTGACATACAGGAAATCTCAAATTTTACATTAGAATCCCACATTTCTGATTCATGTATCCCGCATTTGTTTGCTGAGTTTTGTCTTTAGTTAGTTGAGTTATCTGCTTGAGGGATTCAAAATTTGCCAATTTAAATAAACCAAAAAAGTCAAATTAAATGGTTAATTTTATTAAATATTTTAATTTTCACTCAGCTGAGTTGCCCGCAAAAGTGATTCAAAATTTGGACTAAGGATTTGGCAATCCCATATTTTACGTTCAGGTTCTGAATTTACAGTATATCATAGCCAACCATGAAGTCTTTGCGCCTTTGATTGAGTATTTTGAAACTCACTGGGTTGGTATTTTTCAGGGAGCACACCACATCAGAAAAGGCAGTGACCCAATCCAGTGAAACTGCTATAAGCAGGTCAAAGACGGTCTCATCAAGACCATCTCTTCCCTTGAAGGGTGGCATAGCCAGTTTGCTACAAGGGTCAGGGTTCGGAAGCCCAAATTCAACAAGATAACGGTGCATCTAAAAACACAGCAGGCCATCTCTGCCCACCTCTTCAAGACCGGCATAAAGACTAAAAGAAATCCCCCAAGCAGACTAAGGCAGTTAAAAAGTACACAGAGATCAGCAAGGTTGTTCTTTCATACTATCCTAAGGATAGAAAGCTTGAGCATCTCCAAGCTATCTCCGTTGCTCTTTCTACCAATGTTTGAGCCATTTTCCAATAAACACCACTTTATCTTCTCTCTTCTTTCCTTTAATTTTATCATTCTTTTAATTTTATTTAGTATTTGGTATAAATATCTGCTTGTTTTAAAGTATAGATCATAGTTATAATAGATGGAAATGTTTGTTTTTGTGTATGTTTTGACTTTTGAGCTTCACACAGCCTTGTTGCTACTAATTGACCCAATTTTTATTGCAAAATTTGGAATCCTGAGGCTTTTTTAAGCCTAGAAATGTTTTTTAATTTTTACTTTTTGAGAATTTTCTGGGTTTTTTTGGAGTTCAAAAAATCTAAAAATTTAAAACCTGTTTTTCTTAGTCGTGATGCCGTAAATCGAAATGGCGTTTTTACTATAAAATTTAGATAGCTAAAAATCGAGATGGTGTATTTCGAGACAGCGTTTTTCGAGATACCGTTTTCGAAATGGCGTGTCCTACCTCTTCACAGCTGTGAAACATGCAGCA
This sequence comes from Entomophthora muscae, assembly GCA_014839935.2. Classification (NCBI taxonomy): domain Eukaryota; kingdom Fungi; phylum Entomophthoromycota; class Entomophthoromycetes; order Entomophthorales; family Entomophthoraceae; genus Entomophthora; species Entomophthora muscae. The sequence goes on along the minus strand of QTSX02006077.1, from coordinate 28,829 downwards.
TTGTTTATTTTTGAAATCGTGAATCAGAGATATCGTCATAAATTGATAGCTTGTATCCTGTCCATATTTTTAATTATTAGCACCACGGATTGCAGTTTTGTTTTGATGGATGATGGTTCTTATAACGATCTTAACATAAATTTAAATTTAAAAATGAATTTAACTGAAATGCAATCAGGGTTAAAAGTTTTACAGATTTCTTAGGGATTTCGTTTAAAGTCAGACCGCCTGGATTGGCTTCATGTTTTGTATGCTTAGTAGATCAAAGCGCATTGATGCGATATTCACTTCGTAAATTATTTCGTTCAGCTTGGCTAGTGGTTAAAAGAAGAGCATACAAGTTTTATGATGCTTCAAAAAAAAGGTAGCTTGAAGCAATAATACCATTGCATACTCCAGTCTGTAGACAAGAAATTACGTCATAAGATATTGGAATAGGTTGATATTCATAGGTGAAGGGATAATTCCATATTGACAAGAGGTTGGTTCATATCTGATCCAGCACTTCATCTTGGAATCAGAATTAAGGGGAGATAATTCAAACTGTTAACTGAACTTTGAAATCACTAACTTTAGTTGTAACTGAATTATGGCGTTGTAACGTTCAAAAGCCCACTGCAACTAGAATTAGTGCGTATCCAGTTAGACAAGTTACCAAACGTGAAGCCTGTAGTAATAAGGGGCTGCTTAGCAAGTGGTTTTCCTCGTGCTTAACGGGTGTTTTCTTCCCTGAAAAGCTCAAGGATATACTTTATAGCGAGTTTATACTTTGCACCATTCTCATCAGATTTTCCATCTACCCGCTAGCCTTTTTAGCCATAAAATTCCTGTTATTACAAAATGTCGAATGGATTCTTGATCCCAACCTCCTCCGATAGAGAAAGAGAAATACTTAGTCTTCGCCAAAAGTTATATACAAGGTTCCTCATGATGTTATGGATCGAAATGGCCTTGTTTCTCGGAATACTTGTTTGGCTCATAGTCAGTCAAACGGATTTGATTTTTTATTTCGTGTTGTTACATATGGTCCTACTTGTTTTGGGCTTCCAGCTATGGGTACGGTTACTTTTAAAGACTGTTTATTCACCTTTTTTTAGCAATTTTACTGCTCCTCACAAGCACTTAGAAAAGTTCAGATGATTGGTCTCCAAAGCGTTTCTTTTAGGCAACCCGATCTCATCTTGCCTCGGTTCGGAGTAGCTCCCCCTAGCTATCTGGAAGCCTTTGATTTAAGGGAAATTAGATCGACTTCTGTGACAATACCGGATAAATGTCTTACTACAAGAGTCAATTGCTAGGCTAAACAGTTCTCAACTTCATAACGTCCCTTGTCACACCTAATGCCGCCCTCCATTATTTTGTTTCACGCATTCTTATTCCCATCAGCATTATCTATCTCATAAACATAACAACCTATTTTTAAAAGTGGAATATCCTTAATTACAAATTAATTAATCAAAATCCAGAGGTGCCAATAAATTTGTGCTTTTATCTAAACTCTGGATGCCGATATTTTAATCTTGTGAATAATACGAGGGTTTTAGAATATCTTGCAGGGATTAATGGTAGATTTCATTTTCTTACACAACTTTCAGCGAAATTAAAAGGTCGGTTTGCTTAAATTTTATTCTATCCGTGACTCCCCCCTCAGAAAACACGGCTGCGCTCCTTGTACCTGAATTTACTCAAAGCCTATCCCCTTTCAAATAATGGTTTGTGTTGCTAAACAGCTGTAGAATTATTTTCTAAACTCGAGTAGTTTGCTCTGTTCTCATGAAACTACTGGTATTTAATTCAATGGTCTTATATCCTATTTTTATATCACAAAATAACTAGCAGCTCATAAATAACAGGACACTCATGTTTTTTAATCTATTTCATTAACCACTTCAGCTTATGATCTTGCTGTTACAACTGAACTAGGTACAGTTCAGCACTTGAAGAAGTTAGGGGAAGAAACAGTCCAAGAGGGGCCATGAATTTAATTTGGAATAAGATTTTATTTATACATTAGTGGGAGTCATTGAACCACAAAAGAGTAGCCCGTGTGCAACTGAATGGGATAAATATTAGTAATTTTGCAAGTAATGGTATCAGCACCCCTGGTACTATTGGGTTGAATCGGCTTCATACCATATACAAGTTGGACCCTATACCTGGTAGTCAAGCTAAGATATACCATGAAAACTGACATGGGAAGTCTCTTTGAGTGCGGCCTGTGTGTTGCGAGATACAGTAGCAACTGGGCTAGGGGATTGGTTGCAACAACAAGAACATGCTCACTTCAAGATAGAATCAATTCTAATCTTTACTGATAGCTCCCTGTCTTTTTAATAAGGATTTAGATACCAATAGAATAAATTATTCAAGCCTACAAGCAGATTTATGTTTACATAATCATACTTAGGTTTGTCTAAGACTTGTAAATAAATAAAAATAACAGCACATTTGCTTTCAGGATACATTATTTTTTCTGATTTTTAAAATTCAATTAGGCCTATCAATGTAAAATAAAGAACTTGATTAGACACAAAAGTCAATTGTCAAGGCTGAAGAACGGGTCTTCAGATAAGTTGTAATCACCAATGTTCATCCAAGCTAGATGCTTCTCCTGGAGGCTAACAATAGGTTATATGACCAGGTAAGGGATTCTAAAAAACTAGAAAATATGATCCATAAGTTTATCCTTGAACTCTTTAACCTGAATAAAAATGCTCCCCTATTCTTGAACTTGTTATGAGAACCCACAGCTCTTATGCCAATCAAAAATCACTTGTATTAATAAAGGATGTCTCAACAAAGCACCTCAGGTTCCTATTGGTCACATGCAGTAAAAATGGCTTAATGGCACCATATTAAGCTAATAAATTATAGTATTTTTGGAATCATTTCATCATGTCTCGATCTATTAAAGTATAAAATGATAATCACTGTGAGGATAATATTCAAGCACAGAGATAGGAAGAAATCCATAATTGCCACATCTTTCTTATTGGCAGCTGAATCCTTTTTTGGAAAAAAAGAAAACTATAGACAGTTTTTGTGTATCACTGCTCTTAAAACCTGGCAACTCTCCAAATGCCTGGAAAGTTCAGTATTAGCCTTAATAACCATATGTCAGACTTTGAACTTAGTATAAGATCATCCACTATAAAATCATATATCTTCTTTATATTCAATATTGGGTTTAAAAATAATAGTTTGTCAAACTATTAGCTTTATAATTTAATACTGTCTTTCATATTAGCTATATTTAACTTTCTGTCAAAATTTTATCAATCAAGGCCTTCCCAAAATGGGGAAGGAAGATATTCACCAACTGTTTTTCTATCAACTGATTTTCTGTCAAACTTGATCCAGCTATAATTCTCATAATATGTACCTTTTTAGGCTTACAGTAGATCAAAAACTTAGATATACAACAGTTTTATAACCTGTCAAGATAAACAAAACTAACTGAGTCTAAAAAAATAGAGTGTCAAGGAGCTTATATCAAATTGCAATATATTTAGATTCACTTTAAGCTTGTTTTTTTGACTGAGATGATTTCATTTCTCTCGGCAGATTATAATCCCGCTGTACTCTATTTACTGATAAAAACCATGCTCTAAAATTATAGTTATTTCTTATTTTTTGTAACTGCCCTGTATTAGCAGAGTTACAAGGAGAAGCATATTTGGAAAACTCAATAGCATCTTTATTTGGTTTATAGGAGATTGTTGTCAGGAATGGCATATTTTCTCCTTTCAAAACCCATGGCTTGGAACAGGTTTTAAACCCTGATCAATCCAGCCCATGAGCTGCCAGCCCTGAGGACTAGGAGACTGCCAGCCCAGGTTTCTTTTGGGATCAAATCCTCTCTGATCCAAACCACAAAAACCCTTGAAGATAGGGATGTCATTGTAGATTTGTCAATGATGATGCCTAGCAAAAGACACAACATATCACCTAATGAAGACAAGAAGGCTTGAATCATTGGCTTGATAGCCTGATGTTTACCTTGGTAGCCAATCAGGATTCAGCTCCCAAGAAAGGCACTAACCAACAAGCCACTCTCAGAAAAGATGCTCAAGAACAGAGGGGTTGTACTACCCTTCTAGAAAACCCAGCCAATGGATGTCTACCCAGCGCCAGGACCATTTTGCTGCCTTTAACCTGGCAGTCATGCCCACCCAAATTCACATTTTCTGATCTTATAATGACTCCTAATCAGTGGAGTTAAAGTCTGGAAGCAGGGTATTATATAGACCCCTAGACCTTGCACCAGACTTTATTGATATTTTTGAATAAATGTTATGCTATATTGGATTTCCCAATTATTGCTATATTTTATCTTAGCTATCTGCCAGTTTAACTATAATTCTTCTGGGCTGCCTGCCCTCCACTGCCTGCAAGTTCTTGTCTTTGAGGTGTCCCCTTTAGTACCATCTACTTTACAGAGTACCCTTTGAAGCTGGAATATTAATAATACACCATCAAGGATATACCTGCATGGGACCCCTTGACCCATACTCAAGAGTTGACCTAGTATAACAGGAAGAGACCTTGGTTTACCGCTGAGCCCCGCCTGTTTGAAGATAAATGCAGCTTCCTCCCTGGCTACCAACTAGACATGGAGCAACCTCTTACCCCAGCCTGATGCCTGTGCCTGGATCTGTGCCTTCCCAAAAGTTCTAACAAGCTGTTTGGTATAATGTGCACCACCCTTTTTAGAGTGGTTGGCACAATTATCTGGGCTTCTGGCTGGTTGTCTTGAATGAGGAAATCTATGACGTACCTATTTAAATTAGCACCCATTCCATGGCAGGCTTTGCCTGCCCAGCTTATGACTTTTCCATCCCCAGTTCTGATGGGACAGCTGACCAAGGATGGTTTCCTGGCAGTTATATGGTTTGGTGAATCCTTTACAAGGAACAAGATTGTGCCAACCAATTGGATTGGGTAAGGGGAAGCTTGATTCAGCTAATGACTTAAGCGCTAAATCAAGTGCCCCCTGGGGTTTGCACTAAGGTTGGTTGTAGTTTCCCTGTTTAAAAAATCAGATCAACTTTTGCTTTTGGCTATATGTGCCAGGATAGTCAATCCAAGGGACAAGTGACCTTTTTTCAGAGCCTTACCAGGATATTAATTCTGCAGTTCTGATACCCCCTGCATAGATTTAGCCTTCTTGGGCGCCATTTTAGTGGCAAGGGTGTTAGGGGCCCAGTCTCTGTACTCTACAAGCTGATTCTTGATTGCAGGTTGTCAGGAATGTCCTTTCTGAAACTCCTGGCAAAAATTTAATCTTTGGCATAAAAGAGGATTTTTTTCTCCTTTAGGTCTTATAGAATCACCTAAAATCCAAGGGTCGATAGGTAGTAATTGTTCTGTTTTACCTGTTAATTTGGTCCTGATTGGTCTTTTGGATCCAGAATTTACAACAATGGGATTTGAACCTGTGTCTTCTTCTTTTTTACTTATGCGCTCTTTTGTTTGAAGAAACCATTAGTAAAACAGTAAATAACAAATTTTTACCTTTTGGACTTGATTATAGCCAATCAGGAGAAGTGACAATCCTTTTGTTGGATCTTTTAAACAATATTGATGACACTGACAGCCTCCTTGACTCATTTTTTGCTCTATCTTGTCTGTTGGCCTCTGGTTCTCCTGCCAGTCCATGTTCTTCTTCTCCAGGTCCCAGAGAGGGATAGCTGGAGATACTCCAGGTTTTGCTGCGCTTGTGGGGCTCCTAATTTTTAACTTAAGTTAATTATGTGCAATACACATTTTAGAGGAGAGGTTAAACACATTCCCCAAAATTAAGCTACATACCCCACAAAATTTCCAGCAAATTCCCCAAATCTTCCCAACCCTTTAAATTTCCCTAACTATTTCTATTCTTACCATGCTATATATAGCTGGTAATTGCTATTCTATTATTTTGTTCAATTAATAAAGTCTACATTCACCCAAGTGAATTATTGTATGAGAGAGGGGGGCTAAACTAACTAAGTTTGGCTCCCATCCTGGTGAGACAAACCACCAGGATGCCACCCAGTGAAGTACTGGTACAGCCGCTCTAAGAGGGGACCAAAGGGAAGACACCAGTGACAGTTGGGGAAAGTAGGTATTCAATCCCATCAACATAAAGCCAGTAAGCAACCACAGTGCCCTAGAGGGAACAGAAGTCAGGAGCTCTGATGCTTGCAGGGGGTAGGCTTGCTACTCTCCAGTTGAAATGAAGGGAGAGGTGACGTCTCCTCCACACCAGGAGCAAGCAAAGCGGGGTCAACTGTAGACAAGTCCAGGTTGTCACAGGTCAGACAATTGACCAGTGCCTCACCCAAGATGAGGAAAGAGGTAGGCAGGTGCAAGAGACTGGAGGGATTGTCACCCACAAGGCGCGCAGAGGATGAGAGACAACCAAAAGTCAGGAGAGGTTGACCACAAAAGCAGCAAAAATGGGGCCAGAGAAAAAACCACAAATTTAATGACTGGGATAATCATTTTCAGGAGCTCCAGGAGGTTTGGAGTCCAAAAGTGGGTTTTTGCAAGTCTTTTTTGATAAAATAATGTGCAACAAGGGTAGTTACTAGCAAAATAACCCAAATACCGGTGCCAGGGATATTAAAGTCTTGGGAGTGGTCTTTGATGTCTTTAACAGCGGCTTTATCAGAAGCAAATTCAAAAACAAGCAAAAATAATGAGAATAGTGAATATAAGTAAGTTTTTATATAGACTACTAACTGGAAATTTGATTTTGAACCATGTTTTGGAAAGCAAGAGCAGTTAAAGCAGACACCATACACTGGGGCTTCTGTTTTTAAAATCAAGAAGGTCAGCAGGTTCAAACAGAGCTGCTTTAAGGTAAGGTAAAAATAGGAATTAACCAACACTTTTAAAATCCAAAGGCAAACTCAAAGAAGGAGTTCAAAGTTTTTCAAAATAGTAAAAGGGTGCAGCACAGCTTCCAAATTTAATAATATTTGAGAATCAACAAGCAGGGGACTGGAAGTCCCCTTACTAAGTTAAAAGTAGGGAGTTGCAATTGGTGAATCACATGACAACCTGACCTGAATCCAATTGGCTGGAGAAATTTTTTTGCTGAACCCACCCAGGGGGACTAGAGGGTTCCAAACCAATTTCTGGGCCTCCACTTGATTGGCTGAAGTTGGGTTCAGGCATTTGTGAACCATTTGACTTTAGGGAAACTGATATGGAGCTATTTGATTGAGTGGTCCTAATGCTCTTCAATAATGGTCAACACCAGGCTAATAAACAATCTAAATCCATCAGGATTTTTTCCAAGGGAGAAACAGTGGAGGCTGGAGCATTCACAGGGTATGCCAATACAAATCTTTCATCCACAGTGTGGGCTAAATCTTTGAGTAAATTTAGTGGTTTAGCTGGGCTTTGTTTGGATTTTTCAGGAATGTTCTTTCTATAATTCCTGACAACAATCTATTCCTTATTTTAGGAAAAGATAGCTTTACTCCTTTGGTTTCTTCTGAATCTCCTAAAATTATTAAGTTAGTTAGTAGTAAATGTCCTGTTTTACCTGAGGGAAATTGTTCAGTTTTGACTGCTGAGCCAGGAATTAAAGCTACAGGATTTGAACCCGTGTCTTCTCCTGTCTGCTTTGATGTTGGGTTGCCAAAAGAAACAATTAGTAATATAGCAACAAGCAAATCATTACCTTGAGAAATTGATTCTAGCCAACCGGGCACTACGCTGATCCTTTCAAAAGAGTCTCTTAATTATGTTGGTGACGTTGGGAGCATTTGTGACTCTGTTTTTGCTATGGCTTGGCTGTTGGCTTTGGTTTCTTCTGCTGGCTCCTGCTCCTCTTCCCCAATTTTAACTGGGGAATAGCTGGTCATTTCCTGTCCCTACCTGCCTATATTTTAATTATTGTTAATCCAAAAATGGTTTTGAGAATTCTTAAGCTAACATAATGGATAATAATTCTAATTTCATATTTTAAACTGCCCAGGATCTCCAAATTCCCCATGAGAATTGATCTCCTTTATGTTTTACCCAGATTATCATTTTTCTACCATGCTATATAAAGCTGGTAAGTTATGATCTATCACTTGTTCAATCAATAAAGTCTACATTCACCCACTGTGAATCCTTTGTTTATCCTTTTTAACTTGAATTAAGCCTTAAACCATCCAAGACCATGAGATTACCCAAGGCTCCTTTTATAGAGTCTCTTGGGTATAAAGGGTTGTTTTGGATAATCTTGCTGCCGGCTGTATTGACCAGCATTTTGATGGGTTCACGCGCAGATTTGGGCACCTCTTCCAAAGCACAATTCCTAGACAGCTCTTGGCTCCAGGTTATACCTGGGGTATGGTATACTGCTACACCTTTATCACATAACCTGCCTCTAAGAGAAGAGACCAAGAACTATCAATACACACCCCAGATCCCCAAACCTCAAGTCTTCTGTCCTTTGGCTTCTGCCTTCCTCCTGTGTTACTTGGGGGCATACTTCTTCTTGGGAGGTTTCAACCCACTGCTAGGCATATTGAGTGTTCAGAGAATTATTCCATCTAGGAATGGTGTCCTTGCCAGTAGGATCCTTGGTAACCAGATTAAATCCCTCTGCCATCATTCACCACCTAGGAAGATTACTTCCTAGTAGGTGGGTGCCTGACAGGATTTCTTTGTACAATGGGGGGGATTCCTATCCAAGGCCAAAGGGGGCAGCAAATTTACATATTGTCTATTTTAGCTTGATTTAAACTCTTATTAATCATAACCATGAGATTGTCCAAGACTTCTATTATGGAGTCTCTTAGATATAAATGGATATACTGGATGATCTTGTTTCAGGTTATACAGGCCAGCATTTTGTTAGGTACGTGTGCAGACTCTGGTACTTCTCCCAAATCTCATTTCTTGGATAAATCCTGGTGTCAGGTAATTTCAGGAGTCTGGTATACTGCTGCCTCCTTGTACCACAACCCACCTTGTAAAAAAGAACCTCAGAGCTACCAGTCTGTGAATAAGCCCGCTGAGCCACAGGTTTCCCCCCCTTGGCCTATGAATTTCTCTTATGCTACTTAGGGGAGTACTTATTCTTAGGAAAATTCAATCCACTTTTAGGCTGGTATTTTATATTTTTAGATTTCTTTCACCTCAGTATGGTGTCCTTGCCTGTGGGTTCTCTGATAACTAGTCCAAATCCTTCTGCAATCATTCATCACCTTGGGAGATTACTTCCAAGTGGGTAGGTGCCTGACACAGGTGGTGCTACCTCCTGCTTCTCTTGTCTTTCTTTGTATGGTTATAGCTGGTTGTGATGACAATTCTTCTCCCACTTTTGTTTTTCTAATCCTTGTACCAGTTGATTATTATTTCTTACCTTTATCACAATTAAATGGCTTACTTTTCAGGCTGTAGTTTGCTCTTTTTGATATTCATCACCCAGACTCCATCATCATCTTTTTGCCTTTCTTTGAGGAGGATTGTAATGCTTTGAAGTTGATTTATTCCTGGGCTCTTAGTTGCAATTGGAAAGACATACCTTGGTATGTCTGTGGGTGGTACCTTTTTAGGCATCTTAAGCTTGGGCCCTGCTAGGGCTATAATTATGTTAGGCTGTGTGCTTTAGACTAATTAAAAGAGGCTTTTCCCAGCAGATATGTTCACTTGGGTACTGCACACAGGGAGGGCTGTAGATAATTGCTTCAGCCAATCCTTGTGGAGACTGGTAGTGAGTTTGGCAAGGACTTGCACTAAGCTTCTTTTTAGTTGCTTGACTCTGCCATTAGCCTGTAGATGATAAGGAGTTGCCATGTGTCTCACACCTTGCTTAGACAAGTAGAAATTTGTATCATCAGATTTCAGTTATTTGCCTCTATTTTTAATCAGTAGTTCTGGATTTCCAATTTTGCTGATAAGTTTTCCCCATTGAATCAATGTACATTATTACCAGTCTGAGTTCTGACAGCTTACAATAATGGCCATATGGTATCAAAGTTAATGGCGGTAATGATGTACTTCTTATTGTTGGCCTTACCTGGTATGAGGCTCACAATATACAGTGCCCATATCTTGAACAGTTTCTAAGTTTGTATTGGGGGTACTGACTTGAAAGGTGTATTGATCTTAATGTAATTCTCACATACCTCACACTGTTCTAAGACTTCTTGGACACTGCAGTATAATATGAGCCACCAGGCCTTATTTTTCAGAAATATTTAAAGGTTTCTACCTTTAGTGTGCCTGAGGTCTCAATGATAGTATAGGATAGTGTCAGCTCTCTGATGGGTTGGAGCATAAGGAATGGTTGTACCATCAGTCTTTTTTTGATACAGAGTAATTTGATAGTTAACACATTCTTGTTTTATAAGTAAGACATATATGATCCAATCAACATGAGGGTATATTTATCTCAAACAATTCAAGCCAAGGATCATATCAAAACAAGGAAAGTCAATGCTGTATTTGTAGCAGTAAAGGGTGCTAATTTCTACAAACAGTTAGTCAGGAACCTATTTCTTAATACTATACCTGTAGATGATATAGTGGAAGCCTTTGGTAGGACAGAAGAATATAAAGGTATAATGAAAAAAACTAGTGTTTTATTTGATAGTGAAGTACTTATATAGTATAAAGTGGGGGAATTTCCACCAGGGGAAAGAAGGCACAGACAGAAGGACTTTCCTAATGGAGGAGAGTGGGCAGGCACAGTAGAAAGTCCTGTGCAATGGAACAACCAGTTTCACATGGCTTTCCTTATGAAGGAATGTGGCCCTATTTACGTTGTCCTATAACCAACCTTGAAAGTAAAGCCTGTGTCTGAAGCGCATTTGATAGACAACTCAAACACCCATTTTATGAGTGTTTTTAACATAGTTAACCTTATTAAAACCATGTTGAGAAGAAGCAGTCACGTGATTGTTTTGTTGCTTGATCCCTAAGTGGATGCCTTAATGTATAATTCATTCAGGATCTGCAACAGTCAATATCAGGTCCCTGGATTGTGAAGTGAAGATTCTCTAGCATTATAGAAAAGGGGGCAGTTTCTCCATTAATGGCAATGTGTTGTTCATCAGCTAAAACTACAGTTTTAATCTGCAAAGAATTAATGGCTAACTCAAACTTGTTCACAAAGCTGCTGTTGACTAGGGTACAATATGCATCTGAGTACAGGAGTGCTGAGTCTGTGTAACTTCAAAAGCAGATAGGGTAATACATCAGTTTATTGGGGTGTCTGGAAATTTTTTAGAGCACCAGATCCTCAGAGAGAACCTGGATCAATGGGCACTGGTCTACATTTTCAGGTCAATACTCATTTTTTGGCAAGGCTGAAGGTTGTTGGGGGAGAGAATGGCTTTCTTATTGCTCTCCCCTGGGTTTCTGATTATTCTGTTTGCCCTGGGTGATAGTGACTATCAGGAAACCAACCCTGGTATGCCGGCTTGCTAGTGTCAGGAAACTGGTGGGTTGCAGGCGGAGTGAGCAGAGACACCAGAGAATTGGTGCTAACTTAGTGAGGTAGGACATTGATTTGCCCTCCCAGGACTATGGGCTGGCAGTTAGGAGGATAGTATTGATCACCCCAGAGAGCATTATATACAAAATCCCAAATAGCTTGTTGATATTGTGAGAGAGGGGCTAAACTAACTAAGTTTTGCTCCCATTCCAGGGAAGGATCCATCAGGACACCATCCAGTGCAATACTGGTATGGCTGCTTGAAGTGGTGTTCACAAAGAGGACGTAGTAGATAGTTGGGGGAACTAAGAATCTAATCCCATCAAGATCATCCTGCCAAGCAACCAGGTGGCGCGCTTGGGAGCGTACTCTTGGGTGCCCAAACCTTATTCTTGGACCGGAGCAACTGGGTCCTCAGAGGGGAGAGGTACTGGAGGGGCCAGGCTTGAGGGTGTTGAGGAGACTGATTCAAGGGCAGAAAACTCAAGATCATCACATGTGAGACTTCTTGCTATGTTCTTACTAGTAACAAGAATATCCTGGGTGCATCCAGGAATTTCCTCAAACATATACATGAATTGGGTGGGGTTGCTCCCTACGTGGTGAAATGAATAGAAAATACAACTCCAGAGATCTGGAGAAGTAGACCATATCATCACTAAAGCAGGTGCCAGGATAAAAGCCACAAACTTCATCAAGAAGACCAACATTTCATAAGAAAGGGAAAGACAAAAAGAATTTTTTTAACTTTTCTTAGTGTAAAACTGGGCAAATTGAAGGAACCTTGCAGCTAAGTATCTGTATATGAACTTAAGATTCAAGGGACAACAGCCACAAGCTATACACTTTAAAAATGAGCAGGAGGAGCTGCTCAAGTGTATATAGAATAGAAGCAGAAGTTGAAGTGGGCAAGAAATAATTTTGAGCTTAAAGTAAGTAATTATAGGAGTTATAATACTAAATTTAAAGCTCAAACTGTATTTTTGAAAGCAATAGAGGTAAGTGTATATGATAACACTAATATTAACTCTAGAAGCTCCAAAAGCAACACTGTAAACCAGGGAAAGGCTTGGAAGGTAAAAAATAATAGAACTAATAATAACAAAGCCAGGGATTAAAGGGGACTAATAAAAGACCCCAAAGTTGAAAACTTAAATTAAGAAAAGTTCAGAGCTTTAACTTGAAAGAATGAGCAAGCAGGGGGCTTTCAGTCCCCTGTCTTGCTATAAGGGATGATCTTTTGAAATTCCAAGTCACCTGACCCAAAGGTCAAATATGATTGGTTCCCAGAGAAATTTTGGTAGGACATGCCACTTCAAAAACGGCACTTTGATTTATGCCATCTCAAATTAAATTTGAGATGGTGTTTTTTGCGTTAGTGATTTTGAATCACAAAAAATAAAAAATAGTTGAAATTCACTTATAATTTTATAATGCGGCATCTTGAAAGTACATCATCTCAATTTTGTCATTTTGAGTCAAATTAATTAAATCTTATTTTGCTAACTTTATTTACATATGAAATCACTAGTGTGGAGCGTGTTCACACCATCTCAATTTTACGCCATCTTGATTTACACTATTTATCTTAAACTAAAATAAGCTTAATCCCACACTAAATCAAAGCCTGTTGTATAAAATCAGAAGATATTAATATAGTATTGATCCAAGACAGTTATACTAAGAGCAACTTAAAATAATGCCACTATGATTGTGGTGCAGGGCGCCACCTGCAGATATTACCATATTGAGACTACTACCTTATAAAGAAAAGTATGGGGAACTGCTGCCCTTTCTTGTGTTTTTGGTTGGAGAGTTACCCATCAAAACATAAAGATCAATTTCCAATTAGCCACTAATCAACGTACCTGCGGCTAACCACAGATGCATTGGAGAGTGGCCCATTGAGGTGACTTTCATTGAGACAATTAGTGACCAATCTATGCATCTGCAGCTAGCCGCAGATGCATCGGAGAGTGACCCATTGTGGTGACTTTTATTGAGGCAATTAGTGACCAATCTATGCATCTGCAGCTAGCAGCAGATGCATAGATTGGTCACTAATTTTCATATGTATAGGCTCTTCCAATGAGTCGCCAATCTACGCATCTGCGGCTAGCCGCAGATGCGTAGATTGGTGACTCATTGGAAGAGCCTATACATATGGCAATTAGTAGCTCATCAATTTTCCCAATTTTTAATTTGGTATAGAGTTTTTCTGTCCCTTACCAACAAGTATGACCCCCAGATGAACATTCTGAAACCCTGTTATAGACCTAGTTCCCAAAAATTGGCCCTACTTTTGCTGCAACCACCTTACCCAGAGATCAAATGTTTAGATGTTCACATCCCACCTAATCCAAGCCTTTTCTCTCTGAATATTCTCCGAAATGTTTCACCTCATAAGAATAACTTAGTTCCTGACCAGTCTAGACTTCAGTCAGGATGACTCACCCTTTATTTCCCCTCCCCCCACTTCCAACTATATAAGGCCTTCAGATAGCCCCAATTAAGACATCATTGAATAGAACATAACAACCAACTCAGCATTCTTAGATTAATTGCAGTGCTCAAATATAGAAGTTCTGTTGTGAAAGGAGATAATAGTACTGCTGTTTCCCCCCAGTTGCTGCTCAGCTACTCCAACCTTACCCTTATAACCCTTGAGTACCACAGATAGAAATCTTGAGCATCTTCAGGCCATCTCAGTAGCACTGTCAACCAATGTATGAGCCTTCCTCAATAAACTATTGCACTTATTTTTTTCAGTTTCATCATTTTTTACTTTTACTTAGCATTTGGTACAAATATTTGCCTATTTCAAAGTATATGGCATAGCTATAATAAATGAAAATAGTTGTTTTTGTGTAAATTTTGACTTTTGCCCTTTAAAAAGCCTTGTTGCTTCTAATTCCTCCCCTTTTTTTATTACAGATTTAAAATTCTATGGTCTTTTTAAGACTATAAATGGTTTTTAAATTTTATTTTTTTTGGATTTTTCTGGGTTTTTTTGGAGTTCAAAAAAACTAATTTTTTTAAAACCTGTTTTTCATAGTTGCAATGCCGTAAATTAAAATGACGTTTTTACTATAAAATTGAGATAGCCAAATTTCAAGATGTTGTATTTCACAATAGCATTTTTCAAGATGCAGTTTTTGAAATGGAATGCCCTACCAAAATTTTGCAAGGAGAATATCATGGGTTGGTTGGGTTTTCAATAATTTCTGACCTCAACTCTGATTGGCTGGCATCAATGGAGTGTTTCAAGGCAGAATCTAATCCAGTTGGATTGGAATTTGTTGATTTAACAGGAGCGCAACCTGATTGATTACTCTTGATTTGTTTTAAATGTGGGTGAGCCCATGCCAAAAAATAGTTTAAATTAATCAGAGATTCCTCTCAGGTGGGAACATAAATATGATCATTTGTGGTTAACACATGAGAAGGATAAGCCAGAACAAATTGCTTGTCAATTGTGTGGGCTAAATCTTCAAGGAAGTTAAGAGGTTTAGCTTGATTCCTAGCAGATTTCTTGGTGCACCGAGGGAAGATTTTCCTATCCAGAGCTAAAGGAGGGAGTAACTTTAAATATATGGTCCAGAGAGAGCTTGGCGGCAGATGTGGGCATTAGTTTTGGGGTGACAGGCAGTTCCATGTCCAGTTATCAGGAAGGAAGGAAGTTATATTTATCTCTGAACAGGCTGGGCTTGATAACATTCCAAGGGCTCTTTTGTTGTGTTTGGTTAGCACTTTAAATGGGCCAAGAGATCCCATGATAATATCTGTTCAGTGGTGTAATATCTATACTTAGGCTTCAAGGGGTATTCCATAAAATGGACAGGATCAAATAGAGCACCTGGCAGACAATAGGTAGCTGGCGGGGAGGAAGGAGGATCTGATGATTTTGGGCTTAACTGGCAGATGACTAAGATAAAATAAGGTAATATTTGAGAAAACCAATATCTCATAACCTTTATTTAAAAATGACAATGGGGATTAATTTTGGCCTGGTGGGTATTTATACTGCTCTGCCAGGCCTCATTTTCTGGTCAGGTTTCTTGAGCTTGGGTGTGCTGGTGTTGGGGGTCTTGGGTGGCAGGGTGGCTTTTGGCACAGGAAGGTCACCATTGGCTACCTCTGGATAATAAGACTTTGAACCCTTCTGTTTGGAAACTTGGATATTGGCATTGGACAGGTGTTCAGGTCCAGTGCCACATCCTGGGCTTTAGGCAAGTTTGGGGCAACTCTCATTGGTGGACTTGCTTATTTCACTGAGCAAACCGCTGGTGTCAAGTGTTGTCACTTTGGAAGAACTTTCATTGTCAGGCACTAGCAGTTTGCTTGCAAAACTCTGTGGTGTAGGCAAGGATCCAGATCCTGGCAGGTTGGTATCAACTTTACTAACAGATATACTATTAATAGGCTGAAAGCAGCCAAGCTCCTGGTCTGCTGGACTGGCAAGCCGCAAAGAGTTAGGCTCAGGGTTCAAACCTGGTCCCATACCTTGGGTTTTGGGTAAGGAGAAATTGACATTCCTGAGAGTGAATCATAAATGTGTACAATTGGACTGGTCATTGTTCCCATTGTTATGACTATTGGATGTCTGAGACTTGTTATTGTTGCCAGGTGAAGGGTGGCTGAAACATCCTGAGGGTGAGAGTCTTTGGGTCTTTCTCTTCTCAGTCTGTGCCTTGTGTAGTGTATTGGATGATTGTCCTGCTTTCTCCGCCTTGCAGTACAGGATTTGGAGTTTGGTCACTTGATCTAAATTAATGTGTCTCATGAAGTGAGGTTTGAGGTTGGTGTAGTACATGAGATGTGTGACTTGGTTTTCAAAGGCCATATCAGAGAAGGCGCGCAGGTGCAGCTCCTTGTAGACCCCTGTCAACTTCTTTAATGTACCAGTTTGTGTCAGGTTTTTGATTTGGTGGATAATCATGAGTGTGGTGTCCTTGATGAAAAATTGTGCAAGGAAGTCTCTCTTGAAGATCCCCCAGTCTTTTTCTGGGTGATCTTTGTTCCACTTCTTACACCAGGTATCTTCATCATGATTCAACTGAATGGAGATTTATGCAATCCAAAAGAAAATAAGGCATTTCATTTGTTTCAGTTTGTTTTGGGCCAACTGAATACAGGCTGTGGTGTTGTCATCATTGGCACCAGAAACCAACTTCAAGGTGGCGCTGGAGAGGTTTTTGCCACATGTGCAGGCATGATGATTTTTCATAAGTTCAATGCACTAAAGAGGGTGCCTGAAAGAGCCATTAGAAAGAAAGAGTGTTAAAGGCAGGTAAAGAAATACCCATGATTTGGTAGAGAACATGAACTTCAGGTATTCCAGCCCCTGGCACATAGACCGTCCAATCCAAGAAAAGCCCTGGCATGATTCTTTTTTATATTTGTTTACTGCCGCAGGTAAAGAAAACTGGGGAAATTTGGAAGATGGGGATAGAATGGAGAGCCTATCTATGCTACAAATTTTGTAACTGTGCTGTATTAGCAGAGTTACACAGGGAAAATATTTTAAAAGCTAGATAAGTGTCTTTATTGGGATATTGTGAATTACATAGCTATAGTGAATTGCTTATAAGAAACAAGATACCCACTGATCAATAATTTGGATGGGTAGGGGGTGGCTTGATCCTACTAATGAGTTAGGCGCTAAATTGAATTTGCCCCTGGATTTTGGATTATTTCTGGTTCAAGTTTCCTGTTTGTCAAATCAAGTTGACTTCTGCTTTTGGATATGTGTGCCAGGATAGTCAATTCAAGGGCCAAGAGGTTGCTTGTGAAAAGCCTTGCTGGAATTTGAACCTGCAGTTTTGACATTATATGATCCCAAATCTTTCTCTGTCCTTCTCTTGGACTTTTGTCTTTCCCAGATCAAATGTATGATTATAATTAGTTTAGTTGTAATACTAGGAGTGTCAAACCTTTGTGCAACAAGCCTATGGTTGGGACAACTGACTTGGCACCTGCTCACCCAATTAAGAGCCCAATGAACCATTGTTTTTGCAGCCTACATCCAAATGCAACAGGCTCAAAAGATTGTTAAAAAATACCAACAAACCCCAAACCCTTGACAGTGAGATATTGGCTAAGCCGGTTGAGAACATCAAAGGCACCAGGTCAACATGTGACCAAATGTTTTATGCCATGGTAGTAGCTTTACCTATTGTTATTAGCTCCTTGGCCAACCCTGAAGGAAGAACCTCTAATGAGCAACAGCTCATCTCTAAGAAATTAAACTGAAGAACTACCAGAAAACCTGCCCTTGGAAACTGTGTAGTAGAACATAAATATTATAAGCACCATTCTGAAGAAGTAGCCAATATGTGCCTCTATTTTCTAGCTTCATTCTACCGCTTTAAAACCCATGGTTGACCCAACCAGACATGTAAAGGCTAATCCCAATGAAGTGGGGACTGGAAAAAGGGTATAGTAACCTCTTAGCCCCAGGACCAGGACTTATTGTCATTTTGAAATAAAAGTGAAATAAATCATTATTTCATATAACTTAGACCTGATCTTATTATAGCCCTTTATCATCTGCATACTATTTCTCTGGCCTACTTTCCCTATTAATAGCCATGCCAACCCACTTGAAGACATGTAGCCCACCTATTATAGACCAATGGGCTTTCCATAAAAACCTGTACATTTTACCAAGTACCCTACCAACCTGGACTACAAAGACTTCACTCTGAAAACCTTGCCTTTGGTGAATCATCAAGCCCAGAAAAGAAAACTAGACTGAGTAAACAGTGAAGGGGTTTGGTAAACCATTCAACTACAGGCTTTTAGTAGCAAGTATAGTTACATATCTGAATACCTGGTGCCCATGGAGCCACCTCTCATCCCTAAGTGCAGCCACCTGCCTTATATAAGCCTTCCCACAGAAGACCTATCCAGTCAACTAATTGGGATCATCTACATAACCCTCACGGGGTTAATAGACTTGATGATATGCTCTGTGAGCATCTGGTCTATTTTGGATTGTTTGTTTTCTTACATTATCAAGTTAGCATTCATCTTGTGGTGAGTCATGTCTACTAGTCCACAAGCCTGTCCTGCTGCCTGACAAAGCATCTCACTGGACCTGGTACCCTGACAAAGCAGGCCAAAACTTAATGAATGTAAGAGGTTCAGAATGAATAGCCAGAGGAGGAGATTAGAAGAGGGAATTACACTAGAAGAGGAAGTAGAGGAAGCCTCCACAGGCTTGGCAACAGGAGGGGATGCCATCATAACCAGATCGCAGAAATAGCAACAAACAACAACTGCAGAGAAACATGAGGAAGGGGATATATGTGACCTCCAAAATTTTGTAGCAGTGAACTACAAGAATACCAGAAACAAAAGGAAGATGATAAAGTGCAGTTTATTTGAAGTGAACTAAATTCACTTTTATAGCTAACAGATAATGTTAACCAATTTATTTGAATTCGTCGAATTCGAGGTTAACCTATCACACTACGATAAATAACAAAATCGTCCAGACGTAACCTTTAATGGAACTAGGGCTGCTTCGGCCCAGCCTAGCTAGCTTTCGGCCGCCACAGTCAAAACGGTGATTACGCAATATTTGAACATTTTAAAATAGCTTTTTGATACAAATGGCCAAGAACTAGAAGCAAGCCGAAGCAGCCCTAACTGGAACTTTCAAAAACAAAGCCAATCCTGTGACGGGTCGATGGTTAATTAGCTTACAACTCATACCAATTTCAAGCACCTTTGGTCAAGGCTCATATATACTTAAAGTGTTAAGGTTTTCAAAAACAATTCTTTCAAGATGGTATGAAGAGTAAATAAACTTATGAAATTAAACATTTCCTTAGTCATCTAGAGATAATGATAATCTCCTCTCCAATGCTAGTCCAATGGGACAAAGCAAAAATGAAATCGTGCCTGATAATGTATCGATCAATATGGAAGGAACTAGCAATGCCCCTCCCCCAGCATATAGTAATAACAATACCCAAAATGATACATCGACTGGAGCTGTGAGCCAGATGTTAAAGAATTCGAGGTTTGATCAGTTGTTTGCTAGTATTAATTATTCAATAGCCATCCAAAAATTCTGTTGGTTCATTCTTTTTCCGCACCATCGCTATTTTGATCTACCTGGTCATCAACTTTTTTGTGAATAATTTTGTCTTTGTCTTTGTAATTTCAGCTTTAGCACTGGCTTTTGACTTTTGGATAGTCAAGAATGTTTCAGGAAGGTATTTGGTAGGACTTAGATGGTGGAATGAAGTGGACCCATTCGGTGATTCTCAATGGTACTTTGAATCAAGAGACGTAAGTAAAATTAATCAACTTGAGCCTCATCACTTTTGGTGATCCCTTGAAAAAGATAGTTATATATGAGGTGTCACGCTAGTATATTTAAATATTGGTTCTTGTTTACCTTTTTTCTAAAAATTACTCTAGGCTACTTTTGAGTCAAATGTAATTGATGCTAAGATTTTTTGGGTCTCCTTGTACGCCACTCCTATAATATGGGGGTTTTTAGCCTTGATTGCTTTGATCAAGACTAATTTTCAATGGCTACTCATTGTTGCCTTTGCCTTGATGCTCTCGATCTCAAATCTTGTTGGGTACTACAAGTGCGATAAATTTGCAAAACAAAAAGCAGGTCAGAATCAAGGGCTTGAGTCCTCTCTATTTGGATCTACTGGAGGTCTTGTTGGAGGATTTATTAATCGTTCCGTTACCTCGCTTTTTGGCTAAAACAAACCAAGCTGATGAAGTTCCTGTATTTCGTTTGCTAGAATCATAAGGTTAAGCCTAAAACAAGTACATCTAAAAATTCCTGAATCAAAACTTTCTCAATTCCAAACCTTAGTCATAATAAGATGCCACAATGGAGAGTAGAAAAAGATTTCTAGGAGGATTGTCCTTTTTATATTTAAGAATTTTAAGTTTAAGATATACCTTTTATGCATAAAAGTAACTATCAACCACAATATTAGTGTATGGCTATAGTTTATACCACACAATTGATTTAGATGTCGGCTAATCAAGGCTCAAATATATCCTAGTCACCTAGAAGGTTTTTAGTACACATCTAACTTGAATAAAGTTGTATACTCTGACTAGAATTTACATGGTCCAGATGAGAATCAAAGCCCTAGTTGTTCATATGGTTTGTTTGAGTACAGTCTTTGTTGACTGTCTAAACACTCCACAGTTTGGCTTCAGGTTTCAATGTCCTAGACCAATATCTTAAGTTTACATTGATCTTTCAGCATACAGTTATTTATCTCTAAGACTCCTAAATGTTCACAACATCAATTCAAATAGAAGCTTTAGTTTGAAGCTAAAAGCAGTCATTTTTCACCTGTTGTGCCTAAACAATTAGCAAGTAAGCATTATCTTTGCATACATAAGCACTTCTAGATCATTGTTTAGTGTTACAAGTTTAACTCAAAAAACAATTTGCCTTAAGCCCTGCTTTGTTTTAAATGTAGAAACACTAGGTATAATACAGGCTAAGCTTTGCTATAAATATAGATGACAAAAAGCCAATTATCACAACAAATTCTTTACCAGTATTCAAACTAAACTATGATCTAGCCCCACTGTAATTTAAAACATTTACAGCAACTAATGTTAAGGGTACCCTATGACATATCAGTCTTCAACTGTTACAGTCTGAGGATCCATTTAGCAAGGGTTGTTTCTAGCATTCCCAAACAATAGAAACTTAACCTTCAGATTCAAAAGCTTATATTAATTAACATAATAGCTACTGCTTTTGATACCTCAACAACATCAGGTTTGAACAAGCAGTCGTTTTAGCTTAGCTTTTTATAAATAGATAGGGGTTAAATCATAAAGTTAAAAGAATAGCAACCAACAAATCTTAGACATATTTATGATACATATATTATTATACAGGGTTCAAAAGTCCTTCAATGTTAATTTCCTAACTGTCAAATAACGATGCATTAGTTTACTGAGATACTTGTGTTAAGATCGGAAATTCTGACAATCCAAATATGGCTATTGTATGATTGCCAACATTCCCTACTTCCAGAATACCTTCCAGCTTCCCTCTCAAGCATCTGAAAGCATCCTGATCCTCTTTATCTTCTACAATTGCCTTATAAGGCCACCACCCAATATTCAATAAAATTGTCACTTCTTCTCTCTATCTTGCTTCCTCATAGTGTCACCACATCATTGATATAAAGGGGGACGGGGGATCACACGAAGAACATGAAAGAAATGAAAGCATTGTTCAATGAGCTGATGCAATGGTGGCCAAGATTAAGGAGGTAAACCAAAAGGTGAAGGACAAGCTAAAGAAGGTGGTCCTAGAAGGGAAAAATTAAATAAACTTACAGTAAAGGCATTAAAAAATAAGATACCTAATACTGCAGACAAACTTGCAGCCAGGCTCCTTAAAATTCAGAAAGATGTACTTGCAGACCTACAGTTCAAGCCACAGGGGTTCACAGCAGTGGAGGTGTGGGTTAAGAATCCAGAGATGTTTGAGCAATTAAAAGATTTACAAATGTCAGGGCCCAGAATGGGCCAGACAAACCCCTATTGTTGCAATATCTTCAATTACTCCCTCTCGGGGAATTAACGCCCCAAGTAGATCATCAAATGGCTCACCAAATAGTTCACCGGCCAGCCAGTAAACTGGTGGCACCATTATCAGTCAACCATCTATGACAGGGATCACACAATCCAGATCCTAAATGGAACACAACTTGAATAAGCCTCGTGACCCAAGAGAAACATTACTTAGATAAGCCCCATGACCCCCATGACGTACATGGACAGCATGGGGCTTATCATGATACTATATATTCTTCTATATTCATATCCAATAAAGTATCATTCTCTTCTTAAGTTTTCCCCTTATCTCGTTTATTATACTTCCCAGAAGTATAAACTCAACAGTGGTAGCACAGGAAGGTTATCCATACCTACCCAACTCAAAGGAAAAATTTCTCCTAAGAAAAGGACCCAAGCAATGGTGCTTCCTAATGGCTGGAGAGACTACAAAGAAGGCCAAGACGTTCCTGCAGGCCTTGTTATCTACAACAACGTCCTTGTACCTGTTGAATAATACAACACTCTCAAAGCCCGCAGATTTTTACCCACAGTGTTGACCACAACAGGACCACAGCAGCCTGAGATACCCAATATTGTATTCCAGCGCCTACGTACAGCTGAAATTGGCACCTTTGCAGGACTGCGCCGGGAAAATGCCTCTCTTTGGATCAACAGTACACAAAGCAAACTCAATCAAGTGGACTACCCCCAAAGACTCTGGGTCAGTGAAATTGCCCTTCACATTACAGGAACCACATCACATTTTATAAGCAGATGGCTAGCCCAACACCCTTACCAGAAGGAAAACTGGGAGCTATTCAAGAGCACATTCCTCAAAAAGTTCTCCATGAAGAATTCAGACATAGTAATCATGGCAGAACTTCAAACCTTCAAGATGACAGGAAAAATTGAGGAGTACATTGCTACATACAAAGACCTACGTGACTGCGCACCCAACACCATCAACTTTGATGAACCTAGGCCACGTTTGGACTTCTACAATAGCCTCCTCACACAAATTAGACGTCAGTTTGACATGACCTGCTTCAACAATCTCCAAGGTGTATTCTTGGAAGAGAAACACACAGCCCAAAAGTCTGACAACTCACATGCAACAAAAAAACAAAAGGAGAGTCCCACAGCAAAAAAAGACCCTTGCCCTAATAAGCAGAATAACCAAAGCAATATAATCCATCCTCAAACCGGGAATCACACTGCTCAAGCCAATCAGGCAAGCAACAAAGACACCATTGAGGAGGGGAAAAGCTCAGGGGAGTGCTTAGGCAAGCTGCCCTCCCCCACTTTATAAGACTCATACAGGGACCAGGACGTGGATTCAATCACCATGATCCAAGTACCCTCCAGCAACCCTCAACTGTTTGCTGCCCAAACTGGAAATAAACTCCCCACTTATCCTTTCTGCTTTTTCAGGTATCAAGGCACAGCATTGTTCAACACTGAAGCAGACTAATTCCTAGTCAATAATAAATTTGCTGACCTCATGAGACTACCTACCACTTGAAGCAATATCCAAAGAGTCATCATGGCAGATAATAGAAGCACACCACTCACTCAAGAGGAAAAACATTTCCGCGCCCAAATAGGAGACATGCAAACCATGCTTAGCAGCCCAATAATATCAATCCCCAAGTATGACGTTATAATTGGCCTGGACTGGATGAGAAAGACCTAACCTCACATTGGCTGGGATAGTGCTACCCTCACCATACAACAATGAGAGATACATCACCATTTTTACCCAACCCACCTTGATACACTTATGAGGGACCATGTATTTGTTAAAATCATGGAAACAGAAGAGGAAACCAACCCTAGCAAAATCAATTGGAGTAACTGCACATACAAGGTCATCAAATTTAAAAATACAGAGACTTGGCATGAAAAGGACCACATCTGAGACCAGCTAGTTAACAAGTTCCCCGCTGTCTTCCAAGAAACGCTATCAGGACTACCTCCTGACTGCAACATACAACACAAAATTGACCTCAAAGGGAGTGTACCTAAAGCACAACCTATCTACCACCTTACATCACAAGAAGAAGACACCCTAAAAGCTCACCTTGACAAAGCACTCAAAAAGGGACTCATACAACCATCAAAGTCACCTTTTGGTGCTGCTGTCTTCTTTGTGATAAAGAAAGATGGAGAACTCTGCCTGGTCACCAACTAAAGAGCGCTCAATGAGGTCACAATTAAGAACAGGTATCCCCTGCCCCTAATTGACGACCTTTTTGACTCCCTGGGGGGGTCCCAAATCCTCACAAAAATTGATTTGACAGCAGGTTACCACCAAATTTTTGTGAAACCTGAAGACATTCCAAAGACTGCATTTAGAACTAAGTACAGATCCTTTGAATGTGTTGTTCTCAACTTTTGCATGACAAACACTTACAGTACCTTTGTGACCTTCATGAACAAAGTTTTCAAGGAACACATTGGAAAAAAGCAATTATCTACCTGGACAACATCATCATTCACAGTCCCAACCTGAAACAACACTGGGAAGACATCTTCCTGGTCCTCTGCACCCTTTAAGAGAACCAATTGGTTGCAAAACCATCAAAGTGCAAATTCTTCTTGATGGAAATTCCATTACTTGGTCACATTATCAGCAAGGTCAGAATCAAACCAGACCCAGACAAGATACACACCATAACTGAGATGCCAGCCCCAAGAAATAAGAGTGAACTTCATACCTTCCTTGGAATGATAGCCTACATAAAAAGGTTCTTCCTAGATTGGGGTGCCCTAACAGCCTCCCTGTCTGCCATTACGGGCAAAACAGCCAAGTTTTTCTGGACACTGCTACGTGATCAACACTTCCTTCAACTAAAAGAATGTATGGTTACCACCCCTATCCTCCAGTACCTAAATTGCAAGGGAATCTATGAATTAGAAACCAATGTATCTGACTACACCATAGGAGGAGTACTCCATATCCAAACAGCAGAAAAGAACTTCCTCCCTGTGGCATATGAATCAAGGAAGTTATAAGACAGCAAAAAAAGATATCCCATACACAACAAGGAGTTGGTAGCTATCACACACTGCCTCATGAAGTGGCAATGCTATCTGAAAGGAGCCCAAACGTTTAAAGTACTCACCAACCATAAGTTGCTGATATTCTTCAAAGCACAACAACACTTGTAAAGAAGACAAGCAGAATGAATGAATCTCATACAGAGATACCCCATGCAAATTGAATATAAGCCAGGCAAAGAAATGCTTACTGAAGATGCCCTGTCAAGGCTATACAGCAAACATGTCCTCTGTGCTGATGGCAACCCCAACTGGCCCATGTTAATCATGGGGAATCACCAGGAAGACTTCCTACCTGACATCCCAATGGGCATCCAAGAGAAGGTCCTTAAGAACAAACACCTGTTCAAAAACGTATAAAGTACACTACACCAAATACTTCTAAATAGGACACTGTAGCCTACATCCCATCAACAAAAAATATTGACACAATCCTCCAATATCACAGAGACCTGGGACACACACCCACAGCAGAAACTTGCATGACTACATCAAGACACGTTACTGGTGGCCCAACATTCTGGATGGATAACGAGAGGAACTGAACTAAACAAACTCAGAGAAGTACACACAAACCAAAGCTCCACCTAAGTCAGTAGCACCTATCCATCACACAACCCTTCAAGGTATGGTCACTGAATATTGTGGGACCAATGCCTGGAAAAAAACAAGGCAAAAAGTAAATCATAACAGCTATCAACTACATGACCAGGTGATTTGTGTACAAGCTACAAAGAACACAAAGGCAATGATGTGAGACAATTCATTGGCAAAGAGATCATGGCAAAGTTTGGGAAACCTGACCTGATCAAAGATATTTTACCTTGAACTGTGCTATTGACACCAACATCCATCTTGCCAAGAACGGAATAAAACACATCACAGCCAGCCCATTTAACCTAAAAGCAAATGGACAAGAGAAATACAACTAAACATAACACTTTTAGAAGCCCTCAGTAAGCTATCTGCTAACAATCCAAAGGCCTGGGTCAACATTCTCCCAACAGAGCTCACATCTGTAGAACACAAGTTAACTGCACACAGACAAAAGCCCTTATGGAGCTGTTTATGGACAAAGCCTGCTCTTGTTAGCACATCCACTGGACCACAGTTACCTCTACTCAAAAAAGTGCAGACAACAGGGAGCCCAATTACAATCCAGAAAAGACCAAGAGGGAATGGAACACCAAAGGAAAAAAGCAGCAATCCCATTGCAACAAGAGATTCAAGGCTCGAGGGACAAAACTAAGTCAACAACAACCAAACAAATTAAACCCAGGGATTATGGGACCAGGTATTTTCATGAAAGTCCAAAGCCCAGCAACACCTCCTCATCAAAGAAATTAGAGCTTGGACTGAACTGAAACATATGCATCACAACCAACTACACCTTTGCAAAGCAAGAACAGCCCAAAAAACTCCTACTCCCTTTTCCCAATGCCAAACTGGATCAGTACCAAGCAGGCATCCCTGACACTCTTAAGAAAATTCCAGGGCTCCGCCTTCCAGCACCCCAGGGGGAGATGTTGCAACATCTTTGATTACTCCCTCTCGGGGAATTAACACCCCAAGCAGATCACCAAATGGCTCACCAAATAGTTCACCAGCCAGCCAGTAAACTGGTGGCACTATTATCAGTCAACCATCTATGACAGGGATCACCCAATCCAGGATCCTAAATGGAACACAACTTGAATAAGCCTCATGACTCAAGAGGAACATTACTTAGATAAGCCCCATGACCCCCATGACGTACATGGACAGCATGTGGCTTGTCATGAAACTACATATTATTCTATATTCATGTTGAAACAGCAGGCTTGACCCACCAGTAAGGTTCCAAGTAAGTGGGTTTTCAACCTGCAATTCAATTATCCAGTCACTTGAAGCCAGACAAGGAAGTCAACTCAAATTTCCAAATCCAACAACTTGAACAAATGATGATCCCTTACAGTGGATACCTTGTTTTGGCACTTGATTTATTATCAGGATCAAGCTACCCCCTTCACCATCCCACTGTGTGATCAACACAATCATGTTCCTGTTATCCTTGATTCACAATGACTATATAATCACTATCTCTCAATAAAGATTATTATCTAGCTTCTAAATATTTCCCCCTTGTAACTCTGTTAAAACAGCACAGTTACAACATTGGTAGCACAGGTAGGTTGTCCATCCTACCTTATTTTGAAAAATTCCGCCTGTTGCCCACACGTGCTACGGCCAACAAATCCTTGACAGAATTATGTCTAGCTTCCTGCTGGGCTGGACCCCGTACACCCTGGTACCAAGATACCTGACAGCTTTGTCCTGTACCAGAACACAGTAACTCCACTACCTGCCTTCAATGCCATGTCTGCACAAGGGTTCTTTCAGGCTCCCTCTTCTATTCTGCAACCAACCAACAAAAATGCCATGGCCACCTACGTAGCCCAAAGACTGCCAAGCGCTGCCTTGGAACCTTTTGCTGGGGCTAACAACTACAATGCTGCCACATGGATCCAGTCCACCCAGAGCAAACTGGCCCAGATGGAATGCCCACAGTGATTTTGGATTGCAGAAATCTCCATCTGCCTGACCCATCCAACGCTGGCACATGGTGCAACAAGGCATAGAGGAACACGCCAAGAAGGACTGGGATATACAAACAAGACTTATTAGCAAGGTTTGTGCTTAAGGACACAGTGCTCAGATCATACTCCCAAGTAAAGAATTAACCCTGATGACACTGTGAAAGAGCTTACTGTTGTCTACAAGGAACCCCGTCTACGTGCACCCTCTGACATGGCTTTTGACACCCCAGCCATACACCTCATGTACTACAACACCCTCAAGTTGCACGTAATGAGGTACATGAACTTGGACCAAGTGACCAATTTATAGAGCCTGTATTGCAAAGCAGAGAAAGCAGAGCAAAATGTCCAATAATCTCCACAAAGCACAAACCAGGAAACAAGGAGACCCAAAGACTCTCACCCAGCCAACCGCTCTAGTTGACCACCAGATATACCCCAACTCAGTGGGGAAAACTTCTAAGCACCAATTTCTTTGTACGCATTACAGAAACCCTGAATGAAAAAGAGAACCTCAAGACCATTGACTGGGACTCCTGCCAGTACTAGATCATACACTTCAAAGATCACCAGGACACCACTATGTCTCAGGATTGCAAAATTATTTGCTTGTCACCCAGAAATCTTCAAGGAAGCACTACTCAGGTTACCCATGAAAAAACACATCCAACATTTCATTAACTCAAGGGAGCTGTACCCAAAGCACACCCATCTGTGCTTGACCCCAAATTAAGACAACACCCTACGTGCCTACCTTAAGGAGGCCTTGGAGAAAGGACTTATCCGCCCCTCACAATCCCCCTTTGGAGCCGCTGTCTTCTTTGTGGCTAAGAAGGATGACACTGTGCGCTTAGTCACAGATTAATGAGCCCTAAATGAAGTTACCATCAAAAATTGTTACCCACTACCACTCAGTGAAGACCTCTTTGATGCCCTGGGCGGCGCCACAGTCTTCTTTAAGATCAACTTAACTGCAGGCTACAACCCGATCTGTATCAAAGAGGAAGACATTTCTAAAACTGCCTTCCACATTAAATATAGCTCATACAAATGTGTGGTGCTCAATTTTGGTATGACAAACGCCCTGTCAACTTTTGTGATCTTCATGAACAAGGTGTTTTCTCCATACATAAGCAAGCATGCCCTAGTCTACCTAGATGACATCATTGTCTATAGCCCCTTGGTAGAGCAGT
>QTSX02006076.1:0-31774 GCA_014839935.2 Entomophthora muscae | reverse complement strand
AGTTTCTAGACTTGTCTGCCAACATATCTTACAATACACAGGGGGCGCTTGAGGAGCCGCCCCTTGACGTATCTAATGACATGAATCAATCTGATAGCAATGTTAAACAACAGGCACTTTCTCCTAATTAGGAGCGTGGTCAATTTGACCTGCTGATCCAGCACAAGTTATTCCTCAGCTCAATCTCTACATGGATACGCCACCATGCCACCCCTTGTGGCCCAGTGACTCTCTCATATCATATATTAGTTGTAGTATCCTACAATAAACAATATCTTATTTTTATTATTACTATCCTTTCTATTGGACAGTTGTCTTCCCCAACTCAAATACTGAATCCTCATTGGTTTAGTTGCAACAGTAGTAGCAGCAGTAGGTTTACAACCTACCTAAAGAGAAAATTCCCCCAAGAAAGGACAGAGTACGGACCATATGGCTACTCCTCACCAAGAAACCTTCCTTTCAATCCCCAAGGAGGACATCACTGACAGGTACGTCATCTATCAAGACCAACTGGTACTCATAAGTGTGCACAACCAACTCCGCATTGGGCAGTGCAACACTAGTGTCACTCCGCCCTAGTTAGATCTGTTGCAACGTATGCTCAACCTTCAGTTGGAAACCTTTGCGGGTGGCGTGAAGGGGGCTGACATTGTCAGCTGACTTCCCTTCACTGAGACCCGCCTCTACGTATGCCAGATACCTGAGCCTATGTGGATTGCCACCACTTCAGACCGCCCTACTGGACCTGCTGCAGTTTGATTCACCACCTGGGCCAGTCAAGAGATAGAAATCACCTGGGCGTCATTCAGGGATGCCGCAAAGTCCCGCTACAGTGAGACATTCTCACCCATTGTGGTAGAAACTCCCCTCCTAGCTATCAAACAGACTGGGTCTGTCCCTGAATATCTTGCCGCCTGGCAGCAAGCTCTTGTTGATGCTCCAGAAGCTGTGACCAACAGAAACACCATGCTTCTTACCTTGATAGTCAATGGGTTAAAACCCCATATCTGCAAGTGGGTTCCCATAGGTTGTTGCACCTTCATCAATGACTGTTACAAAGCCATTGTGGAGGCCAATAACCAGGCTTCAATGGGCTTCCGCAGATCCAATGACGCTCCACCTCAACCCTGCCCCACACCTGGCAGCGCTCACCATCAAGTAGGCCGCCGCCAGCCACACCAACAAGAAAACAGGATCAATAGAGGCACTGGGTTCAGCCCCTGCACCTTGGCCTTCAGAACGCCTGATGAATTGACAGGAGTAGAACAAGGGAGATTACAATCCACGGTTCCTACAAACCCCCCTTGTTACCAACCCCTTCCCTGAGCCAGTGGCATGCTAAGGCCTGGGACATCAAAAACAAACAAATTGAGGGAGAACAAGACATCTCAAGGCCAGATACGCTGTAGGAGACCCTGTCTATACCCTCAATCCCAATTCAGCCAAATTAGAACCCAACCACTTGGGACCCTTCAAGATAGCCGCGGTCTATGACAACCACACCTACCAACTTAAAGACGCCCAAGGGAACGCTAGGAAGCTTCACCACAATTGCTTACACCCCTGCTGCACCATCCCCACACAAAAGTTGTTTGTGCGGACCTTCCAGATCTCCCAGAAACTCTGATCCTGGTGTCTGACAACAAGCAGGGGGAAAGGGGGTGTTGCAACTGAGTTTTCAGACTCATCTGCAAACGTATCTAACAACATGAATCAATCTGATGGCAATGTCAAACAACAGGCACTTTCTTCTAATTAGGAGAGCAGTCAATTTGACCTGCTGATCCAGCACAAGTTATTCCTGAGCTCAATCTCTACATGGACGTGCCACCATACCACCTCCTTGTGGCCAGGTGGCTCTCTCATACCATATATTAGTTGTAGTATCCTATAATAAACAACACCTTATTCTTATTATCCATGTCCTTTCTATTGGACTGTTGCCTTTCCCAACTCAAATACTGAATCCTCATTAGTTTGGTTGCAACAAGAGCTCATAATACAGACAAGAAACCAGAGCTTTCCTGATTTCTGTCTATGTACACAAAACCCTCTTATAGTGAAAGAATATACCCCATAAACAGCAAAGATTTGGAAACCATCCTACATTTCCTCATAAGTTGGCTCTGTTATCTGGAAGGCGTAAATTTTTTTCAATTGTTGACCAATTAAAAATCACTTGTTTTTTTCACAGTACAATAGTATCTCTCAAGTAGAAAAGCAGGAGGGATGAGCTTTGCCTAAAGGTACTCTGTGATTATTAAATACAGTTCAGACAAGGAGTTGATTGCTGCAGATAATCTATCAAGGCTAAACTAAAGGCACCTACTCTGCATAAATGAAGAGGATCCTGACTGGGCCATGTTAATAGTGGGAAACCTCTAAGAGGGCTCCCTCTGAAAAAACCTTAGTCACTCAAGAGAAGGCTCCCAAGAAAAAGCATCTGCTCAAAAACGTCTACACTACACTTGCTATTGCAACCAAGGTTGACATCTTATATAACAGCACATTGTGCAATACACAGGGGGCAATCATAGAATTGCCTCATGAAAAATCCAAGAATATTCAAATCTCTTCCTAAAATTTCAAAAACAAAGGGTAAGGCTATCCATTAAGAAGCAGATTTAATTACATATAAACACCCTCAACAAGTTATTTGAAACATAAACCCTACTGGGATTGGCCACCAATGCCACCTCCTTGTGGCCATATGGCTACTCTTCACAGTATATTAGCTTCCATTTCCTAAATAAAGGTATCATCTTACCTTAAATCTATGTTCTTTTCTCTTTTGACTGTTTCTTTCCCCGCAAACTCTGGGCTACAATTAGTTCATTGCAACATTTATAATCAAAAGCAGTGAAAATTTACCTGGCATCATAGTAACACTGAACATTAAAACTATTATACAGCAACAATGAGACCTAGAACATACCTATAACAAGAACTTTTATAAAGACCTCAAGGCTCACTACTGACAGAAAAATATGTGTGATGATATCAAAGAGGCTCTAGATCAGTGGGAGCCTGTTGAATGTATGCCTGCCAATAAAGTATTTACAAAATATATGGTACCGGTCTTAATGAAAAGATCATCCAAGGTCTTGGCATTAGATATCATGGGACCTGCATAAGGTTATAAGAAGGCTAAGAAGCATATAATAACTACCCTTATCTACCCATTCAGATAAGTTTTGAAGCAAGAAGAAGGACAAAGAAGCAGCAACATAAGATATTTATTGGCAAGGAGATCTTTGCCAAATTTGGTAGACCATAACTTCTTATTTATCACTGATGAAATAAATGAGCTCACATAAACAGTATCAAGGTTTAACTCAAAAATAATGGCATCTAACTCAAAACTAGAGGCCGCTATAATCCCTGAGAGGAGGGTGGAGTTAAAAGATAAAATAGATCCCTAGTTGAAGCCCTAATAATTTTTTTGTAAAGGATACTTTAATTGAAACTGGCATGCTTTTAACTGATCTGATGGTTTGCCACACTCAAGTAAATTGAACCACATATAACATCCCATATTAATTGGTCTATGGTCAAACCCAACTATTTAGAGCTTAAGTTTGATAGCTTTCCTGATACTTTTAATAATGATAACCAAATAAGACAACTCTTATGTATAAAGAGCCCACAGGGACCAACTACACAAGGAAAAATGATGGGGTTAAATAGAAGGCATCCCCCTAAAAGCCTAGATATTCTGATTTGGGGTGAAGTTTGGGTAGTCAACCATGATCAAAATAAACTACAAGCTGGGCTGTCTGGACCAGGAATAGTTGAGGAATTCAAAACTAGTAATACCTGCTCTATTAAATGCATAGATTTCAAACTGTGCTCAACCTGCTTCCCTGCAATTGACTCAGCCTATGAAAGTAAGCCAAACCCAGAGAGATTCATACCTACTTTCAGGGATCCAAGCTTGGGTGGCCGGCCCATCATTTTCAGGGATTATGTGGGCCAGGTTTTTTGCGGGCAGAGCCCACCACAAGAGAGGAGCTAACTTAAATAGGTAGGAGAAGGACTTACCCACCCAGGTGTCAGGGTAAAGTAGAGAGAGCTTGTTGTAATAGATCAAATGAGGAATGTAAACCCAAATTAGGATGACATTACCAATGAGGAGGAGACAATGTGTGTTTACTTGTAAATGATAACCCTTGAAGAGTGAATAAGGAAAGGTGCAGCAGAAGATTATGCACAGGTACATCAGAAAGACCTTAATTTGGCTCAACGTCAAGGAATTAGCAGCATAGATAGGCTCACATTCAATTTTGCGGGTTTCAGGAATCATTTCAGCAGGAGGTGGAAGATTACCAGGAAATTGCAGAGGTGAGAAAGCAGAATCTAGCAGTCTGGTTATTAAAAATCTGATTGGAAATATTGAAATAAGTGAATCATTGAGGCAAGATATTTATTGAGAGTAAAATATCAAACTACTAAGGTAGTTTGGTGGGGACAATTGTTACTTAAAGCCTTTGGGTACATCTTGATGAGGTGGCCTCTTTGAATAAAATATTTAGACAGCTTACAGATACCACCAATGGTGGTTCTGTAAGCTGTTACCTGACCTCCTTTGAGGTCAGGATTTGTTGACCAGCAGGTCAAAGAAGGAAAAATTGGGTGTGGGGCATCCGCGCCCCACTTGGACCCAATTTCCTGTGCCACCACCCACTTGCAATTGATTTTTAAATTTAAATCTACAATTGCCGCAAGCAGGCAGGGCTTTGGGCCAGGTTTCCCTGGGTGGCAGCACTTTGGCCGGGCCACACCCGGGAAAACTATGGCCATGACACCAGAACCACAGGCCAGTGGTTAGGATTATAGTGTCAATCATCCCTGTGAGGGTGATATACACAATCCTGAACAGCTTGCTAGTGTGGTCAGTTAAGAGGTTGGGCAAGGAGGCAGACATTGGCTTGAGGATCACAGGCGGTTCCATATCAAGTTTATAGGCAGGTAGTTGAACTTGCCTTTAAACAATTTTGGTTCTGATAGGATCCAGCAGCCTTGACAATTGTATCTAACTGCTGATTTTATACAGATCAAGGGATCTAGTTCAAGAATCTTTTCCAGGGTGTATTCCTTATACTTGGGGTTTAAAGGGTACTTGGTGAAGTAGATGGGACCAAAGAGGGCACCTGGAGGATGGGAATCTGCAGGCAGAAGGACAGAAGGGCCCGGTGATCTTGTACTGAATCAATAGATGGTAAATATAAAACAAGGCAGTAGCTGTAGAAGCCAAAATAATGTGACCTTTATTTAAAAATAACAATAAGTTTGGAGCGCAAGGTCCTTAGGTCTATATAGCACCCCACCTTCAAACTTAATATTTTTCATGGGGGGTTCAGCAGGGCATCAGAAATGTGGGGCCGGGTGGTCTGGGTGCTCAGGTTCAAAGGTGGTGAAATGGCACCTGGTCTGGGAGTTCTTTCATTGGTTAGAAATCTTGAATTGGTGACTTAATTATCTTGTTCTTGGGTTGCAGACTTGGGGTTGGGCCCTGGGCCTGCACTTACATCAGGTGAAAAATCCTGATTGGCCACTAAGGCGGTTTTCAAGCCCATGAAGTAGATGGTAGGAATTTTGTTGCCTCCATTAGGTGCCTTGATTACTCCTCCATTTGGTGCAATAATTCCTTTGGTTTGGCTGGCTTCACCTTTTGGACAATTATTCTTGACTTCAGCTTGCAGGGGCTCAACCCCAGGAAAACACAGGCAGGCGGCTTGCAGAGGCTCAGGGTCAGGGTTTGAATCCTGCCCTTGGGCCCAGGTTTCAAGGGAAAGAAAAATATCAATCCTGACACCTACCAGTATCCAAAGCCAAACTGGATCAATATTGAGTTTGGTTATTAGATAAACTGAATAAATCTCTCAGGATCTGCCTTCCAATACCTCATCAGGATACTGTAACATCTTTTATTAAAACCTCTTGGGAAAATATTTCCACAATAAATAACTCAACTATCAGATAAAAGGTGGCCCTATGGCTCAATCCATATATTACACTAGGATACAACTTTATTTTTTAGGAATCTTACTATTACAAACTACATGACATACATAATTTAGATAGAGCTATGTAGCTATCAAAAAGAGATATAAAGATTTTATTATATTTCAATAAAGATATAATCCTCTTCCAAATTTTCCCTTTATCTCGGATTATTTACTTCTAAGAAGTATGTACTTGGCATGCTCGTGCAATTTTTGGTAAATTTTATACTTGAATTTTTAAATGCCTGTGACCAGATAAGTTTTGAGCTGCTGGAAGTATAGTATTCATAGCAGTGAATTGAGGCAGTGCATATAATTTTTATAATTCAAAAAGTGGATTCCTTTATAAATTATATTTGTTTCGGATTGCTACATGGAAAATATCTGCTTCCATGTACTGTTGGGTTGGTAGATGGGCGGCTGTCTGTGATAATTTTCTTGTAAAATTTAAATTTATTGCATCATCAACTTCAGCTTATTTTACTACTCCCAAATCATACTTTACAACCTCCCGATAGCTGGATCCTTTTTTCAGCCGGTAGCTACTAAATACATGTGATAAGTAGTCAGGCGTGGAATCAATTCATTTTGGCAATTGTAATGCAATTTTTACCCTGTTTTCGACCTTTTTGTTGCCGCAAGTGGATCTAAACTTCAGGCTTAAAGTCCCGACATGCTCCGATTGGATAACACCTCTGGCTTAAGCCGACCTCAGTATAAACCATTATATTGAGGATTCCTCGTGAACTTGGCGAAATTGATTTGTAATTGATGCATGCCCCAGGATGCATCATTACAATCATGCCATCCCTTTTCCACCGTTGATTTCATTTTGCCAGCTCTGCTACATCATCAAAACACCTAACACATGCAGGCCATAAATTTCTATTTGAAACATCTCATCAAATTATTCCCCATCCATACACGACCATCATCCCCACACCATTTTCATAATTCATTGTAGGCCCCTGATTAATGCATCAATTATATTGGCAATGAATGAATCTTTTGCTCCAACTAGGGGTGTGGAGGATCACCCGGACTCTTATCGAATTTTCCCAAACAGCAAATCTAGAATATTTAACCCCTTAGAACTAAACGCTATACAGCGTACGATAACCCAGAAACTGGCCAGAGGAGGTCCGCCGCAACCCTAGCTCTAAATTAATCATTACCCCACACCGCAAAAGGCAATCTATAATCCTAAGCGGATAATAGCTTCTAGATCCCCAAACCAGCTTTATCAACGTCCTTCAGAACATTTGGCTTTAACTTGTAGCTCATTTCCTAACCCCAAGCTACACTGACCATCTGAACTGATGTAAATACCCAAGACCCAACACAATAGTCCCCAAACAAGTATGCTAAGCTGGGTACCCACCAGCTAAACTGTTTCATCAAAGCAATTTTATCAAGAGATGTCAAATTTAATTCATTGTGGTAATTTTTATAGCTCAAATATTCCACACAACATCAGTAAAGTCCTAAAGAAGCTTTGGCTGAAACAAAAACTGGGATTGATCAGTACCAAGTGGCATTAGCCTACAAAGTCTTACTGTAAATTCAGAACCTAAACATAAAAATGTGGGATTGTCAAATCCTTGGTCCAAATTTTGAATCACTTTTGCGGGATGGCCATTTTTAATAAAATTTAATTCTTTGTGTTTTTATTTGGATTTTTAAAATTGTGGGAACTCATAGACACTTTGCAAAGCTCAAGTCAAACTGCATATTTCCAATGGACGAAATGAATTAACTGGAATCAGATTTGAAGTGTTCAAATCCATCAACCATTTTCATTAAGTTTACTATGTTTTTTGAAATTGCGGGATTGTCAAATCCAAGAACCAAATTTCAAATCACTTTTGAATGCCACTAGTAAACTCAAATAATAATTCCGGGAACTGGAATCCAAATTGAATGTACAGTAAGTAACTAGGACAAATCAACCCAAATCAGGAAGCTCCACTTTGGATAAAATCAAATGAAAATCCAATCTCAACAACCATGTTTAGACATGAAATTAAGTGAAATGCAAAATTTTCTAAACTGGAAATGATGCAATATTCTGCACTCTAAATCACTAATATAGAAACCACAAACCCATATAATGATATATGAGCTGCCCTCCTGATGATGCAGAATTTTTTTTAAAGTTTTTTGGCCCCTGGCTACACCAGGGGCCATAAAACTTATTTTTAAGGAAGAAAGAAGGGGAAAAGATAAACCATCAGTTTACTAACTATGTATTCATATATTGCTACTAAAGATACTTGATTACAGTTGATTTTAAAAAATGCTAATAATAAAGTAGAATTATATATTACAATCTATCTTATTATGTTGTCTTTTCCTTGATGTGTTGATAGTTCATTTGCTGCTGATAATGTGATTGTGTTTAATTGGATAGTTTCACCTCCAGTTGCCAAGGCAGCTTGATTTCCTATTGCCTTGGCAACTGGAGGTGAAACTATCCAATTAAATACAATCACATTATCAACAGCAAATGAACTATTAATACATCAGGGAAAAGACAACATGATAAGATAGATTGTAATATATAATTCTACTTTATTATTAGCACTTTTTAGAATCAAGTGTAATCAAGCATCTAAATTTTAGCTGTCTCAAAATGGAATAGGGTGCTTTTTGAGAATGCCTATGATTCCTAAAAGAATTAGCAAAAATTCACTCTAGATCTTTATCATCCTTTTTGAGACACCCATAAATTATATTTATTTCAAATTCACCTCATTTTTGATTTGAAATTTGGTTCTTAGATTTGACAATCCAGCAATTTCAGATCCATTAAGTTTTACATGATGTCTATGATTTGTTTGAAATTCAGGAAATCTCAAATCATACATTAAAATCCCGCATTTCCGATTCATATATCCCGCATTTGTTTGCTGAGTTTTGTCTTTTGTTGGTTGAGTATCTGCTCAAGAGATTTGAAATTTGCCAATTTAAATAAATCAAAAAAAGTCAAATTAAATGTTTGATTTTATTAAATATTTTACCTTTCACTCAGCTGAGTTGCCCACAAAAGTGATTCAAAATTTGGACCAAGGATTTGACAATCCCGCATTTTTACGTTTAGGTTCTGAATTCACAGTACCAAAGGGTTTAGTTTGCTTAGCAGCATTCATATTTTTTTATCAAAGTGTTATGCTTCTCACAGCTTCTGAGATCAGTAAACCAAAGTAAGTCAATAGCAACCCAAGTTGCACAAGAAAATCTTTACATTTAGCACATCATTTCACAATGCTTAATGATAATATTGGTGTCAACATACAAATCATATCAAATAGACAACATTTAAATAAAGCACACAACACACCAAATCCATGAATAAGAACTACAAATTTTTAAGTAATTTCAATTATATAGCCACTTGAATAAAGTAAATATGTACAAATTAGAAACATGTGTATCTAGTGTAAAGCCAATTTTGATACAATTTATACTTATTTTTAGAGCAACAGTAAAAAAGAAGGCACAAGAAACCAAGGTCTCTCACACTTGAAAGATCTAGAGGGTGATTTAAAAAGATTATTTAATAATATAACAAGGTGGCTATGCTCATCATCCCTTAGTCAGCTGGCAACACATAGTGCAATTCAAAAATAAAGTGGCCCAGCCCTAATATAAAAAAACGTGATATTTATTAGGCTGATTTTGACACATGGCTGTGTTGTAACTGTGCTGTTTTAGAAGAGTTACAAGGGGAAAATATTTAAAAGATAGATAATAATCTTTATTGTGAGATAGTGATTATATAGCTATTGTGAATCAATGGATAGCAGGAACATGATTGGTGATCACACAGCTGGATGAAAGAGGGGGTGGCTTGATCCTGCTAATGAGTCAAGCGCCAAATTGAGGTATCCACTGTGAGGGATCATCATTTGTTCATGTTGATTGATTTGGTAATCCAAGTTGACTTCCTAGTCTGGCTTTGAGTGACCGGGTAATCAGATTGCGGGTCACAAACCCGCTTGGTTGGAACCTTGCTGGCAGGTCAAGCCTGCGGTTTTGACAGCTGACTAAAAAAAGGCCACAAAGATGTTTTGAATTTTTTTTCTAAGAATCAGCCAATTGTTTATAAAAAGTCTATTAAATCTGGTAAATATATTTAGTTTAGCTCAAATGACTTTCAGCCATTGTCAAAAAAGCCTAAGTGGGTCATACACCAGTGTATAAACTAAAACTTCACCTTTAACTACCTGTGACCGTACTACAGTCACATTGGGCTGTGGTTTCACAAAGAGGTTGAATTGTGATGAATTTCATAGGTTGAAATTCAAAACAATAGGATTGGCCTTGGAGGGACTTTCTAGCGTAGTAATGATACCCAGGAATCAATTAGGCTGTACTAATTGAGGACTGTAATGAATAATCTGAACAATTCAGATTATGAGACTAGGTGTCTCAAACCGTCTAATTAACCATGGAGGTTAATTGCTACCCAGGAATCAATTAGGCTGTACTAATTGAGGGCTGTACTGAATAAACTGAATGATTCATATTAGGAGACTAGGTGTCTTAAACTGATTGATTAACTGGGAAGGTTAATTAATTGATACCCTGGAATATGATTAATGGGGATTTAATCATAGGGCCAAAATGGACTTGACTGTGTCAAGTAAAGACTTGTTGTCTTCAAATGGATTAATTAACTGGAAAGGTTAATTAATATATGCTTAGAATATAATTAATGAGGATTTAATTATATTGTTTAATTGTCTTGACTGTTTCAAGAAGTTTGGTTAAGGTTAGCCAAAAGTAAACCCCTGAATTGTGGTTTAAAAGTGCCGTGTTGGCAAATTCATTGGGTTAAAAGCGCCGCCTAATGGATTTGTGAAGTGCCAAGGCGCTGCTATCAATTTTTTTTCAGGCGCTGGGGCGCTGCCTGGGAAAGTTCCTGGGCGCCGCAGTGATGCCTGGTTTGAGTTTTGAAGCGTTTTAATGGGGTTTTAACGCAAAAAACCATTAAATGCAAAAATAGCTAAATGTAGACAATGGTGTCTATGCATTCAGGATTAATCAGCTGGTTCCCAGTTGGAACAAGGATAGCTTGGATCAGGAATATATATATTCTACAGGGTTTTGGCGCCAGAAGTCCAAAATGCTTCAAGTCAAAGCAATACATTTCCACGGAAAGAATCAGGTGATTCTGGAATGTATTATGGCACATTCTTATAGGTTAAGACTGTGAATATCTTTTTGGTAAAGATCTGGATTGGATGACGCTGTTATGTCATAAACCATGTGATAGGAATCCAGGTGTGATTCTGGAACCGGAGGAGTTTTCAGCCAAATGTACCCCAATTGGTATATAATAGAAACATGATAATAATTAAT
Source organism: Entomophthora muscae (assembly GCA_014839935.2). Lineage (NCBI taxonomy): Eukaryota > Fungi > Entomophthoromycota > Entomophthoromycetes > Entomophthorales > Entomophthoraceae > Entomophthora > Entomophthora muscae. Next base: position 20,402 of record QTSX02006076.1, on the reverse strand, counting down.
AAAAAATGATGCTTATGTGACAATGGTTGCTTTCCCCTCAATCATTTTATGTTTATGTTTTTGGCTTTTGGTTGAAATAAGACTATCATGTAATGAAAGAGATGGTCTGCAGCTAAGACTATGGGAAGCAAAAAAATGTGAAAGTGATCACCAGATGGCAACAAGTTTAACGCCAAGATTGCTTGCCTGGAATCCAAGCTCATTGAAGCTTACATAAAGGATTCCCTGTCAAACTGTAAAAGAGTCAGACCAGGATAATGAAAAAGCAAGCATGAATTTCCTGGATCCGTCACACTACCATGTATACAGGCCATGATAAAATATACTCTTAATATCAAGGTTTCAGTTTTATATTTTTATCAAGCTTCCAGATAGCTTTTTCTTTTTATAAAAAACTTGGTGTTTCTCAGCATAATAAAAACAGTCCCAACAAAATTTAGCCCTTTAGAAAATATGCTGAGGTTTATAAAGCCCTCAATACCAAAGAAAATTTTAGGTGTTTTTATATTGATAAATTAACATTGAATTATTTCTCTGAGAGTCCTGATGGCCATTTAAAAAAGGATCAAAAATAGGGCTACACATTGAGCATCCATTATCACAGACAGTGTCATCTTGTTTGGTATTTTTTGCCCACAGAAAAAGAAGAATTCAGGACTCCAGGATTTTAAACAACCACTCTATAAGTCAGATGACCTAAATATTTTTAATTACAATAATTGGTCTGTAACCAATCACATCAAACCTCCTTCAAATGGCAATAAATTGGTTAAAAATTTAAAAATCAAGCATTTTGTGTTTTTGGCTCAAAAGAATTTATGGAATCACTTGGTTTTTTATCACTTCTGAAGGCCTGTTGAAAAAATCTCACCTGAACACATCAGCAGCTATCCCAAGCATTATAACAACTGGGTCATTATTTTTCTTGTTATGCCCAAGCGCCAGATTGATTATTCTATAACTTAATCACATTATTCATATTCAAATTATTTAGAAAAGCTTAAAATACAACCAATCCCAAATCTTTGATTGATATTGGGCTTATATGATTTCTTTGAAAATAATTCAGCAATTTTAGAATTGAAAATTGCAACTTATAATATTACTGAAAATATCTTAAGTGCTACTACAAACAAAAATATTTATGATGAGTTGTATGAGAGAGTAATAGCAGCCCCAAAGCTATAAATGCTATTACCCCATCTTTGGCTCATCATGAATATTCTTAGTTTGTTTCAGAAAAAAGGTTATTGTTTTTGAAAGACTGATAACTCTATTTAAAATATACCCTCTAGTAAGTTGCCCTACTTCAATAACTTGCCCTAATACACCACTAGTATCTTCTTGTTGCAACCAAGTTTCTAGACTCGCCTGCTAACATATCTTACAATACACAGGGGGCGCTTGATGAGTTGCCCCTTGACGTATCTAACATTATGGATTAATCTGATGGCAATGTCAAATGGCGGGTACTTCATCCTAATTAGGAGTGTTGCCAATTTGACCCGCTGATCCCCGCATGAGTTATTCCTCGGCCCCAAACCTTACATGGAACTTCCCACTATGCCATCCCCTTGTGGCCTTGTGGCTTTCCCCATATGGTATATTAATCACAATATTCTACAATAAACAATAACTTATTCTTATTATTCTGTCCTTTACTATTGGACTGTTGTCTTCCCCAATTCCAAGTACTGAACTCTCATTGGTTCAGTTGCAACAGTGGTAGCAGAAGTAGGTTACAACCTATTTTAAAAACAAAATTACCCCCAAGAAAGGACAGAGTACGGGCCGCATGGCTACTCCACAACAAGAGACATTCCTTCCAATCCCCAAGGGGGACATTCCCAAAGGTTATGTCATCTATCAAGATCAGCTAGTTCTTACCAGTGTATACAATCAACTCTGCCTCAGGCAGCGTGACGCTAGCGTCACCCCGCCACAGTTGGACCTGTCTCAACTTATGCTCAACCTCCAACTAGAGTCCTTCACTGGCGGTGTCAAAGGGGCTGACATTGTCAGTTAGCTCCAGTCCACTGAAACACGCCTTTGTATCTGTCAGGTCCCAGAGTCCATGTGGGTTGCCATGGCATCTGGCCGCCTTACAGGGCCTGCTGCTGTGTGGTTCACCAACTGGGCCAGCCAGGAGTTTGACGTCACCTGGGCAACGTTTTGAGACGCTGCCAAATCCTGATATAGTGAGACATTCTCACCCATTGTGGTAGAAACTCCCCTCCTAGCCATCAAGCAGACTGGTTCTGTTCCCAAGTATCTTGCCACTTGGCAACAAGCCCTTGCTGCCGCCCCTGAAGCCGAGACCAATGGGAACACCATGTTGCTTACTCTCATTGTTAATGGGTTAAAACCCCATATTTGCAAGTGGGTCCCCGTCAGTTGCTGCACCTCTATCAATGACTGTTATAAATCCATTGTAGAGGCCAATAACCAGGCTTCAATGGGCTTCTGCCATACCAACAATGCTCCACCCCAACCACGTCCTGCACCTAACAATGGCCAAGGTCAAGTGGGCTGTCGTCAACCTTGTCAACAAGAAAGTGCAGCTAAACGCCCCCTGCAAGGGGGGAGCTCCAGCTAGCGCTAATTGAGGACCAGGGAAAAGCCTGGGGGTTGTAACAACAAGAGGCCTTACAACCCCAACTGACCTGCTCTCTCAGCCCTTGCTTGCAAAAAACTCCCACAACTACAATCTTCACGAGGTCAAAACCCTAGATGTCTTTCAGGTCCATAGCAATGACCCTGTGTTGCAAGCCGCTCATTCAGCAAATAAAGTAACACACTTGTCCTATCCCTTCTGTTTCCGCGGGAACACTCACAAGTTACTGGTAGATACCGGGGCTGATCACACCATGGTAGATCAGGCATTTGCTGACTCCCAACAATTAGACCAAGTACCCAGCAGATTCAAAGCGGTACATGTAGCTGACTCCCGCAGAGTGGCCATTACCCACAAGACAGTACCCTTCTCTGTAAGAATGGGGAAAGTCCAGGTTAAACTCTCTGGACCAATCATGGCAGGCCTCAGCCACAATGTAATTGCTGGCCTCAACTGGCTCCGGCATAACTGTCCCTACATTGACTAGGATACCTCTGTCATCACCCTCAATAGGAATGGGGTGGGGTTCCAGATCTACCCCATGGAAATGAACAAGCTACTACATGACACTGTGTTTTTCAGGATAACAGAGACAGGCTCATACAATTTCAAGGGGGGAACTAGACTTCAACCAATGTTCAGCCAAAGTTATCTGTGCAGAATTACCTGCAGCCCCTCCCTTGTCATCATCACCACCACCAGCGCTAGCTGCACTCCTCAAGGAGTACAAGGATGTATTCAGTGAAACACTTGAACAACTACCTCCGCCCCAGGAGATCCAGCACGCTTTACAACTTCAAGGATTGTTACCTAAAGCACAACCATTATACCGTCTAACGCCAAAGGAAGATGAAACCATCCGCCAGCACCTTGTGGACGCGCTTGATAAGGGCTTTATTTGCCCCTTGCTATCTCCATATGGGGCAGCTGTCTTCTTTGTAGCTAAGAAGGATGGGTCTCTTTGCCATGTCACAGACTACCGCGCCTTAAATGAGGTGACAGTTAAAAATAAGTACCCCCTGCCGCTGATTGACGACCTGTTTGATACACTTGCAGGCGCAAAGGTCTTTAGCAAGATTGATCTCACTGCGGAGTACAACCAGGTTTGTATTGCACCAGGGGATGAGGAAAAAACTGCCTTCTGCACACGCTACGGGTTGTTTGAGTGTTGTGTCATGAACTTTGGAATGACCAATGCTCCCTCCACCTTTGCCATGTTGATGAACAAAGCCTTTGAGGAGCTGATTGGAAAGTGTGTGGTTGTGTACCTTGACAACATTATTGTCTTCAGTCAAGATCAAACCACACACCTCCAACACCTCTGCAATGTCCTCAACACCCTTCAGAAAACCCAGCTAAAGCTAAACCCTCCAAATGCGAGTTCCTCAAGTTGGAGCTGTTATTCCTTGGGCACACCATCTCTGCCCAAGGGATAAAGCCCAACCCTGCCAAAATCAAGGCAATCACTAGCATGCCGCCCCCCACTGATGTGGGCCAAGTGCAAACATTCTTGGGCATGGTTGCCTATGTATGCAGGTTTATCCCCAATTGCAGAGAACTAATTGCACCTCTCACTAAGCTCCTCAATACCAAAAAGTGCTTCCATTGGACCCCTGCCAGAGATCAAGCCTTCAAGACGTTGAAGCAAAAACTCACAACCGCACCAGTACTGCAGTTTCCCAACCGTAATTGACAGTAAAAACTCAAGACTGACGCCTCTGACAGGGCCATAGGGGGCGTGCTAAGGGTAGAAACTGACAATGGTGTCTTCCTTCCCATAGCATATGAGTCCAGGAAGCTCACTGACTTAGAACAACGTTACCCCATCCATGATAAGGAGCTGGCAGCCATTGTACACTGCGTTGAGAAGTGGCGCTGTTACTTGGAAGGTGTGACCTTCCCACCCTGCGTTCTGACGGACCATAAGTCACTCCAATACTTCAACACACAGTCTCATTTGACACGCCGCCAGGCAGGATGGGTTGAGCGTCTATCCCCCTATCAATTACGCATCAAAACAAGCCTGGAAAGGAACTTGTCACAGCTGACGCTCTTTCACGGCTCTACGTAGTGTCCATCACTGGGGACAACGGTTTGGACACAGACTGGCCCATGCTCTACCTGCGCCCTGAGGCAACCCGCTACAAGGGCCTTAACTTGGTCACCATCTCCAAGCTGAAGGACAACAAAAGTCAGTTCACCATCAATGCTGGAAACGTCTGCCGCCGGGCAGAAACAGGTGAGAAGACACCTTACATTCCCACCACACAACAAGGGGACACCATCTTGCACTACCACCAAACCTTGGGTCACATCAGAGGGCGTAACCTCTTTGAGATCATGAAACATAGGGTTTGGTGGCCACGCATGCGGCAAGACATCTTGGACCTCCTTGAGACGTGTGTTTTGTGTGAGAAGAATACATCCAAACCTGCGCCTCCCAAGTCTGTCCTACCCATCAAGGCTATGGAACCCTTTGAGCAGTGGGCTCTTGACATTGTGGGACTGCTCCCCAAAGACAGACTGGGAAAGAAGTATATTATCACCGCTATCAACTACTTCACCCGTTGGCCAGTGGCGTGGGCAACAAACAACCATACTGCCAACACCATTACCCACTTTATTGGCAAAGAGATTGTGGTTTGTTTTGGGCGGCCCAAGCGTCTCATCACAGATGGCGGACCCAAACTTGTTGGACACGTTGTAAAGGCATACTGCGTCAAGAACGCACTCCAGCATATAGTCACAACCCCCTACTATCCACAATCCAATGGCTGCGTGGAACAGTTAAACGGCTCCCTGGTTCAACTGATTGCCAAGCTCTCACAAGAGCACCCTAACACTGTGTGGACTGAACATCTTCCCAACGCCCTACTGATCCTGCAAGCAAGAATCAACAGGGGCACTGGGTTCAGCCCTAGCACCCTGGCCTTTGGAACACCTGACAGTCTGACCGGGGTTGAACAGGGGAAACTACAGTCCAAGGTTCCCAACAAGCCCCCTCTAGCAATAACGCCCTCCCTAGACCAATGGCGTGCCAAAGCCTGGGAGATCAAACACAAGCGGATTGAGGGAGGGACAAAACACCTCCAAGCTAGATACGCCACAGGTGACCCCGTCTATACCCTCAATCCCAATTCTGCCAAATTAGAACCCAACCACCTAGGGCCTTTCAAGGTAGCTGCAGTCTATGACAACCACACCTACCAACTTGAGGATGCCCAAGGAAATACCAAGAAGCTTCACCATGACTGCTTGCGCCCCTGTCGCTCCATCCCCACTCAAAGGTTGTTTGTGCAGATCTTCCCAGACCTTCCGCAGACTCCAGTCCTGGTGTCTGACAACAAACAGGGGGCAAGGGGGTGTTGCAACCAAGTTTCCAGACTTGCCTGCTAACGTATCTTACAATACACAGGGGGCTCTTGATGAGTTGCCCCTTGATGTATCTAATGTTATGGATTAATCTGATGGCAATGTTGAATGGCGGGTACTTTATCCTAATTAAGAATGTTGCCAATTTGACCCGCTGATCCCCACACAAGTTATTCCTTGGCCCTGAACCTTACATGGAACTTCCCACTATGCCACCCCTTTTGGCCTTGTGGCTTTCCCCATATGGTATATTAATAACAATATTCTACAATAAACAATACCTTATTCTTATTATTCTGTCCTTTCCTATTGGACTGTTGTCTTCCCCAATTCCAAGTACTGAACTCTCATTGGTTCAGTTGCAACATTCTGATATTTTTGTTTCTCTGGTATTATCACGTGATTTCAAATAATAGGTTATCTCAGAATATTATGATAAACTTTCAAATGTTAGAGGTGAAGTATATAACTTTCCATCTTTCATCAAATATGAAAGATTAATGTGCAGATTTTTACCTTCAATCTCTCTTTTTATATGCCTAACTTTTCTTTCATAAATATAAAAGAATGACTTTTGAGAAATATTTGAGCCTGATAGCACTGATTTATATAATTCTTTTCTTTTTTCTTTGTGCTCAAAAATATTTTTAAGATCATTTATATTACTAATATAAAGCTGATTTTATTTCTCTTAATGTTTTTGATATCAAACCAAAGTGATCATCAACAATGCTTTTCCCTTGACATTCTACAAATCTATTGTATTTAATAGATCCTTTAATGTATTTTGGTGCCTCTTTAAATAAATAATATAGGAATTCATAGGATCTAAAATGGTTTCCATTATCAGTTCATACCTTTATATTATTTTTTTAAACTTATCTAATTTAAGAAGGCTTATTAGACATTCACCCAAAAATAAATAATCATATTACAATATTTGAGATAAAAACCATGGTATTCATATTTAACTTTATTGTTTTCTGAAAATACCAATGAAAATCCTAATAAAGAAATTGGTCTCTTAAAATAAAAACATTTATTGGTTTCTATTGGACCACCACCAACTTTTAAATTCTCTTAATAATCTATGACTATAACACAAGATTCATCATCTAATTCATTAATATCTTTTTTATATTCTATAAATTAGTGGCCATAAAAGTCTTTGTGCTGATTAATAGATCTTAAGTCATCATTTATAGATTCTGGAAGTGGTAAATTTTTGCTTTCACATTCTTCTTTACTTTTTTCTAAAGATATTTTCAAATTGCAAATATTACACATGTCAGTCTGTTTTTTACTATTTACTATATTTTTTGTATTAGTTTATAGAAAGTTGAAATTGATATTGTAATCTTGTTTTTTATTTTCATACTTTCATATACAGTAGTTTTAAAAGCTATGGCAACAACCAAAAATACCTCAGATTTAAACAAAATGATTTCAGATTTGAACAAAATCCAAGTTTTGCAAGATTCAGGATTCAAATAGTTCAAATATTTTTGGTTAATAAATGAACTGTCAAACCAAAAACAAAATTTCACTAGCCCATTATACAAAACTATAGCAAATATCAGGCAGCGTTGTTTAAACCACAAACAAAATGAACTGGCAAAACAAGTGAGATAAATGGATGCTGTTCTGGAGTATATTATAATCCAATCAGGATTCATACAAGGCACCAACAGAAGGAAACAAATGAAATAAAAGTTGAGCAATCTAGAAGAAAGATTCCACAAGCACAAAACAAAATGAAGTCACACAATATGTGTAGTATGAGGAGCTTAAAATAGAAAAATAACAGTTTAACAGCCAATCAACAGCTATCCAATTTAGGAAAAGAGACATTTTACTCCTTTTCAAGCCTCCTGATTTGTGTATAATAGTTTCAAGAATTGTCCAAATCTGGACTCATGATTACAATAAAAATAAATCATGAAATTTTCAACTTCTACTTTTAGTGATTTTATCCTAGGTTTTTTTACAATGGTTTTTACTAGCAACATTTTTGACAGCACCAGCAACCAAGCCAGAAGCAGCCAAGCCAGCTTCAATGGAGGCAAGGTTCAGAACGTGAAGGCACCTATTTACACCCAAGCCTTTGAGGCGGGTAACAAGAAAGCTGACCTGTACTTGAACCCCAACCCCTATGGCTTTGACTTGGTTGAGAGTCACTTAGCGTCTAGCTCTGCCCCTGCTCCCTTACCCACCCCTGCACAAGCTGCCAACCAACCAATCAGGATGGCAACCTTGATCTGGAATAACTTCCTGCCACCAGCCAACTTGCCCCCCTACAGCCAATCAGGCTTCAGCTCCCCCGGCCCAGCGCCCCAAACAACAAATCATCACCACCCAAATTCTCCAGGAAATTGTGGCACTGAACCTACAGGGTCTGTCCTGGAATCATATTGCTGAACAATTGAAATTTACCCTGGCCACTATAACGCAAGAATTCAACAACTTAATGAATAAGGGAAACCTAATTGGGACAGCCAAGAAGCCAAAGAAGGCCCCCAAGTCCCAAATCACAGAGGTATATCCAATCATGCTTGGCCTCCTTCAGCAGGACATCAAGCTTCCCTTGACCCAGGTCCGCAAACAACTTGCACACCACAACAGATGGCAAAAGCATATGGTGCAGCTCTGGATGCACGAAAAGGTGGCTTCAATACAGATTCTTACCAATGTTGCCAGCAACCAATGAGATGGCGCTGAGAATTCCCCATATGATTATATCATCAAATTCACCCTGGTCCAATGCCTGACTAGTCTAACAGATGACATCATGTTTGTCTCCATTTATAAGCTATCCATAGCTTTTTAATATTTTGGTGAGCAAGGAAAAGCTGTCACCAAGAATAAAGGGAATAAGGTCAAGAAGGGGTCGTTCATTGATGCATTTCTGGCTGTTTCAGCCAAGTGTTTTGTCTTCTATTGGAGGAACCCAGAATTCACCAATGGCTACAAGTACAGCCACATCCTTGGTGAGTTACTTGCCTCCTGGGATGGCTCAAATTCTAAGCACTGAGTTTTCTTGAACCACCAGATAGAGGGTAGCTCTACTGCCCTCAAGGCCATCCAGCAACGCGGGCACTGGGCCTCTGTGTACTCAGCTGGTTACGCTAACATTCATCTGATGATGTTGTGTTCTTTAATATTGGAGATACAATCCAGGAGTGCCACCCTCAGGTTTTCAACAACCTCTATCTTGGGGTACTTGACCACAATTCTCTCTGTGGTCACCAAATGGTGGCTGACTTGTTTATGCAAATGGTTTTCCATGTGAGCATGGGCAACCAATCACGTAAGAATAAGCGCCTCCCACCCCGTGCCACAGCCACCTACCAGCCAATCAAGGCAATGACAGATGAGGAATATGACAAGTGGTATATGGCATGTCAGGATTCTCATTTTTTATAGCTGTTACTCTTTATCTTGCTTATTGGTTATTAATGGCTTTAGGATTTCTCATGGAATTCTATCTTCTGATACTCATGTTCCTCTCTTTCTCCCTTTTGTTTTCCACGCTTAAGGTCAAAATTAGGCTTCTCTAAAGCCTAGTTACAACCTAAATAATGGTTAATATTATTTTCAAACTTCCCTTACCTTCCAAAACCGGTTTTGAACCCTGGACCTACACGCAGAAGTTAGAAGTTGGCTCTGAACCACTTACTTTTTGTTATACACTCAATTATGTTTCCTCAAGGCTTCAGACAAAGTTTTTCCACACTTTTTGCTTGCTCTCACCTTCCAGAGCATTGTTGTAACTGCCTTCTTCTCCTCCTGGTCTAATTTCACATTTTAACTTAATTAAGTTAAGTTTACAGCATTCCTCTGTCTCCAAACCTATTTTTTCATAATTGTTTTCCTAACAAAAAACGGTTAAACTTTTCACCTCAACTCTTGCATTTCACAACAAAGCACAATAAAAGGCTTGTTTTCTCCAGTCTCAACAATAAGTTGAGATTGTTTGACTTGCATCCCAAAAAGGTACTTTTTAGGTTTTGTGGCTTGTGTTTCTTTTCAATTTTAGTTTTAGTTTTAATCTTTGGTCCCATGATTCCTTTTGACTTTATTCTTCACCAGTTAGGTATTTTTATAGTAGCACACACAATTTAATTGTTGATAGCTTTAATCCTCCCGCTAGTGCAGATAATTTTCCAGACTTAGAGATTGACTTTTCAACCAAATCATCCGTCATTAAGACTGGTCTCTATTTTATCTTCTTAGGATTAATAAATTGTCTTAGTCCTTATTTTACCGCATAAAGCTTTTAGGAGCCTTAGTTCAGTTGCTATTGCAGACCTTGCCCAACATTTTGTATTTGACCAATATAAATATCACTGGGTTAAAAGCTTTAGTTTATAATCATCTTCCCCAGACCATGAGACCTTACTTGGCAGCCATCACACAAAATCCTCCTACCTCCACCCCCACTACCCTTACCTGTCAGCCCCATCCACCCAATCCCAGACCCCCCCAGGCCAGCACTGCCTCTACATCTTCCTTCCTGCGCTATTCTGCCTACTAGGCATCACTCTTTTCTGCCCCCAATAAACCCTTGTTGCCAAACATTTTCTATTTATATTATCTTTATTTTGAATTTCAGTTGTTCATGTTCTCTTTGTTTATAGTTGGTTTTATTCTTTATGTTCAGTTTATTTCTATAAAATCATATATTTACTATTACATGTATCTAGATCCAGAACACAGTTATTTTTAGTACCCAAACACAGCTCCTTGTGAAAAGTTTAACAACAATTTGGTGGTTATTGAAATTTGAATTAGAAAATTATAGATTAATTGTGTTTAGATAAAGTTGTTACTGATCTGAATTCAAAACCTTAATGATAAACTTTAAGCCAATCAGGATCTGAGTAATAAAGCAATTGTTGTGACATAAAGGGTCATTCAATAATTATTTGGTGCATGTGAGCTAATTAGTATGTTTGGTTGGTTGTTTTGCCATTGTGTGCCATTGCCGCTGTGGCAAGTTGTTATGACTAGTGCTAACCCAGTGGCTGATTGAGCACTAGTCCACCAACAACTTGCCACAGCAACAATGGTGCACAATGACAAAACAACCATCCAATCATATTAATTAGCGCACATGTATCAAAGGATTATTGAATGTCCCTTTATATCACAGCAATTACTTTATCACTTGGATCCTGATTGGCTTAAAGTTTATCATCAAGGTTTTGAATTTGGATCAGTAACAGCTTTATCTAAACACAGTTAATCTATAATTTTCTAATTCAAATTTCAACAACCACCAAATTGTTGTTAATATTTTCACAAAGGGCAATGCAAAGTGCCAAAAATAATATGGCAAATAAGGAAACAATGCCAACACAAAGCAAACAACACATAGAGTTAAGTGTAAAACATATATACAACAGGTAAAAGATGGGATATTGTAGTAAATGGGGAAACAAACAAGGATAATCAAAGAGGCAATAATATCAGAATAACACAGATTTTATTGTAGTGAAAGCTATAAAAAAACATGTGGAAACGTTAGTAAAAAAATCATATGAGAGAACTTGAAAAACTACTCAAAGACCTCAACTCCGTGATTGCCAAAATTAAAGATATTGACCGTGAGGTCAAGGCAAAAGTGAAGGCCATTGTCCTTGCAGGGGACAAAATCAAAAAGGTGTCTGCCAAGGCACTCATGGCCAAGATGCCAGACACATCCAAAACAACAACTGAATGTATATTAAATGTCCAGAAAACTGCGGTGGAAGGCCTCCAATTAAAGTCCTTTGCCCTCTCCGTGCTGTCCGTCTAGGTCAATGACACTGATATGTGTGCCCACCTCAAACCTGCAAAGCAAGTCAGAACCAAGGAAATATAATTGCTGGCATAATTGCTTGCACCAAGAATGGCAAAGCCTGCTGAAGCCGCAGGCAAGGAGGGAACCCACAAAGGTAACATAAAAAAATAAAATTAATAAAAATTTCCAAATACTTACCTTTTTTTAGAAGAAGTCAATGGTGAACTCCGCTGGGTCCTGGTCCCTTTTATCCCCACCACATTCTATGCCAACTACGCCACTCATGTGGCCAAGCAGCTTTTCCTGTCCCCCCTGTCTTGGCAAGCTGGAGGACTGCATCCACAGTACCTTCCCAATGTCCCAGGAGGTGTTAGCTGGGCTGACACCTGGCAAGGGGGCATCTGAGTGGGCATTTACTGCCTGCAAGGATGCCCAACTGGTCCGCCTGGACCCGGTGGTCCTCAGTAGAGTTTACTGTGTAAACTTCATTGAGCTTGTTTGGGACGTCCTGGTGATGCTCCCATTCAATTATATATCAGAGATGGGCCGGGCCCACACAGCTGCTTGCTTCTGCTTCCCAGTGGAGCACACACTCTCTTACCTGCTTGAGAACTTTGGGCGCACAGTAGAAAAATTGGCTGTTGCAGATGCAACAGCTTTAAAGAAGACCAAGATCCTCCTGGCAGACTTTGGGCTGGCCTGGAGTGCCAATAAGATGGGGTCCCTCCATCAATGGAGCTCACATTTGCCAAGACAAAGCGTGAGAAGAAGATAGTGCTGTGTATAATAAACTCTGTGAGTTTACAGAAGCCTTTTCTGGACAAAGGCTTTGTAAAGTTCTGTGGCCCACCTTTGGCCCTGGATTGGGATGTATTTCCCAGACCATCAAAAAAAGTGGCCCACATGCAGGCAAAACCCCTCCAAAACCTGGAGGACTTGGCCCACACAGTGGATGAACGCTTTGTGTTGGCCTTCCTGGCCAAAGTTCCCATTTTTTCTTTGGAGTCCCCTCCAACTGCAGAGGAGAAATTAATTCAGCTAGATTGCTTGTTGTCCTGGTGTTGCCTGGTCCTGAAACAACTAGCAGACCAACAGAAAAATCTGGGCCGCATGGAGCCTGAAAAGTCTAACCTGAGGCCTGGGGAAATTGGGTTTCAAATCCTGCAATCAGTGGTGTCCCAGGTAGCCATTTCCTCTGGCCCAGAAGTCCCTTGGCCCAAAATAATTGGGTTCAAGAGCTCCTTGGTGGAGACGTCAGAGGAAGGCATTAGGAAAAATGCACACCCTGAGTCATCAGAAGGCTCCTAGCCAATTAAGGGACTGAGTCATACATCCAGGCCCATGGCCCCTATCTTTCTTGGTCTCAAACCAGGAGAAGATTGGCCAGTAGTCTTTAATAGGCTCCCCTTTAGATTGCACTCTGATAGCCCCTTTTCATAACCCCTAGTCCTATTACCCCCCCTTTTGCATAAAATGGAAGCATGGGCTGTCAGGTCCCTTGCTTACCAATTCCAATTGTTGAATAAACTCCTGACTTTGCAAATCTTTTTGTATTTTTTAAGTTTGTTTAATAATAAAGGTAATTGTCTCAACTCCCACTGTTGTCCCTGCCTCCCGCTTTTCCTGGCCTGCCTGCCCAACTGCCTGCCCGCCTGTTGGGTTTGTTGGGAGTTGTTCCAAGAATATTAATCCAGACCATTCCCTGTTATTTACCTGTGCACTTGGTCTGTCCGCCTGGAAGTTTTTTTCAAAAAAGGCATCCTGCTGAAATCATGTTGTATCCTTGGTACAAGATGGCTATGTGGATACTGGTGCCTATTTCTCTATTGTTCTGGTCCTCCAACCCTGTCTTTTGGAGCAAACATTCCTTGATTTATCAATCTTCTGAGTTTATTCCTGGTCTGTTTGTAAATTTAATTGAACGTCTCACCCAGGTTCCCACCAACTCAGTATCCTATGGGTTGTTCCCTTGGTTGTCTTCTTATCTTGAAGAATTGTTGCCCCCTTTAGAATCTGGTACTACTGAAACTCCTTCTTCTGACTTGGACAATCCTTCCCCCACAGCAGTTTCAGCTTCCTTCCTACCCTCCTTGCATCAAATCCCTGAGTCAGATGCAGAGGTCCCTCCCACTTGGGATTTCTCTCTGTGGTTACTTACTGGAGCCTTGGTCATGGCTTTTGATGCATACTTCCCTCCCCTGTCACATCCGGTCTCCTTTGGAAGGCCCCTTTGAGCGGCTATTCCAGTCTTGCACTGGATGGCATCCTGGTGGTTGGTCCCACCAGGATGGGAGCCAGACTTTGTTAGTCTAGCCCCCCTCTCTTACAGGCTTCACCTCATGGTTTACCTTGGGTATCTCTTTTACTTCAGGATGAGCGCGTCTGTAGAGAACCTTGATGGGGCCCTCCTAGGGATTGAAAAGGCCAGGCTCTCCCTGGATGGGAAGAAGGTCCCTGGGTTACGGATCAGTTGACCATGTTATCCAGGACGCCCTGGTCTTGGCTGGTATCTACGGGTTTGAAGCCCCGCCAGAAAAGCTGCTACTCCATTCCCACCTCACTATCCTCCCTTTGACTAGCCTCCAACAATACTTCAATCAGGGTTTATCCGCTGTACACGGTGTGGTAGTGGAGGTTGTGCGCCACCTTCATTGCAGGGTGGGTACATACCGCCAAACCTACTAAAGGCACATTCAATAAAAATCTCCTTCCTCAATATAAGCTTTACTTTTTTATTTTAATTTTTAAAATAATTAATTTTTATAATTCTTATTTTAGCAAAAAAGTTTTTCAAAATAAATCCTGTAAAAGGTTATCATATAAGCATAAATATATTTACTTTAATAAAATTTACTTCTATTGTATACACTTTACATTTAACTTTTTTTAATTTGATTTTTATATTTATTTGACAAAAGTGATATAAATATATTTGCGTTATCCAGTATCAGGTGTTTGGGATAACCTCAGATGCCATAATAAAAAAATAATATAAAAAATAAATTATGAACCTTCATTGATGTTCCCGCTGAATGTGATTGTGAGCTAATAAGCTTCTAAATATAAAATGATAATTAATAAATATTGAATAGTAAATTAGAGATTATAAAAAAGTCAGACAAGCTAAGCCTTTAATTGATTGGCTGTTTGGCAAGGCACGCAGGGATGAACAAATCAGCGTGATCATAGAATTTGGCCACGGTCTCAGCTGGGAGGGTGTGGATCCCGGCCTGCAGCAAATCAAAGAGGTCCTTGGTCCCAGTTGGGGTCCCTTGCTTGACAACTTGCTTAAGCCACCCAAAGACTTCCTCAATGGGATTTAGGAAGGGCAAATAGGCTGGGAGGAAGAGAAGAGGATCAAATTTGCCGTGGTCAATTGCTGGGGGCCCACACAATGCTGGTGTCAATCATTGGGAATTCCTCGAGAATATCTGCCACCTTATGGAGACCAACGTTGTCCAGCACAATTATGTTGGTGAAGCCCGGGCTTGTGCGCCTCAGGTGCTCCTGTACCAATTGGAGGAATACTAGAAAGGTATGGCTATTATGAGAGCCTAGAATTATTTGGTAGAGCTTGACCCCCTTTGGACCAAGGAGAGCCACCATTGAGTAGGCTATGGCACAGACTGCCGCACACCAAGCAACCCCATCATTTGAGCCTTTTGGGACATACCCATATTCATTTTTCATGGATGAGGCAAATGCTGATTTGTCAATGTAATAGAACTTGACCATCTCCTTGGCTTTGAGGGCAGTGTATGCCTCTGCGTATTTTTTCCGGACGTCAATGTTGGAAGGACTGTTTTTATTGTAGGGGGATAACCCAAGTTTTTTCCATGAAACCTGCATACCCTTTACCAAATGATAATAAAAATAAATTGAGGCCTCAACCCCAAAAGTAGATTTGACCATGGCCTGTATATTTAGCAACAGCACCCATTTCAACATTTTTAGTGTTGACAGTGGCCATGTTGACACTTAAAATGTCAACACTATAGTAAAGTGATGACCCAATTTTAAATAATGTTGTCTCCTGGATATCAACACTTTTTTAAGTAACGGCACACTTCAACCTAAACATTTTTAATAAAAAATATATAAATATTTTATTATAATGAAATGACTCCAAAAGTTCAAAAATTTAATAAAAAATTACTATAAGTAATAAGAATAAGGAGATATAAGCAAGTATTTTTCAATTTACTATGTAAATTACACTCTTTATTATATTTTTTTTATTCCCATAAAAATTAAAGCTCCAATGAACCAAAAATAAAGATATTTTATATATCATAATAACTACAAAATATAAGAAAATCATAATTTTAATTTATTTTACTTTATATAAGCATAACTGAAAAAATCTCATGCCTTAAAGATAAATTAATAAAATATAAGATATTTCTTACTAAACCACATTGAAACTGTATCTAAAACTTATCATTCATACCTAAAAAGATTATTACTATCCAAAAAATAAAGTAAACATTAAAATTTAAAAGTAAAAAATATACAGGCAAGGCAAAGCAAAGTAAGGTTTATTGGGCTAATTAAAGGCACCAGCAAGAGCAGTGGCAACATCTTCTAGGTACTTATTGATCTCTGCCACCTTGTACTTCTTCTTCACTACCTTCTGCACGTCCTCCTGGTAGTCTTGCTCCTTGGACTTCCTCTTCTTGGGGGCCACCCAGTTGGCCAGGTCACAAAACTTGAAAACAGTCTGGGCCTGCTCCTCCTGTAGCTTTTGGAAGAATTTGTTATATTTGGGGTTTGACCCAAACTCCACCTTCAGGTGCTTGTGCCAAACCTCAAAGCTAGAGGTGGTCTTCATCTCCCCCTTGAGGCAGGCGCCCTGGAAATTCCAAGGGGCAGTGGCCCCGCTCTTACCTCTCTGGGAAGTCACCTTTTTGCCCACCCATTGGCGCTCAAAGTAATCCAAGTAACCTTTGAAGATGGTGGAGTGTTTCTTGATGTAAGCGTCCTCCAGGAGGGCATCAAAGCCAATCCCAGTATGCTCTGGGCGCACAAAAGCCAAGGCAGCAATCTGGGTGATGGAAAAGCAGCACTTCCCCTTACCATCTCTTAAGATACTTCTCAAAAGGCTCATTCTCGCTCTTGAGATTCTTG
The DNA here is from genome assembly GCA_014839935.2 of Entomophthora muscae. Lineage (NCBI taxonomy): Eukaryota > Fungi > Entomophthoromycota > Entomophthoromycetes > Entomophthorales > Entomophthoraceae > Entomophthora > Entomophthora muscae. Next base: position 3,507 of record QTSX02006076.1, on the reverse strand, counting down.
ATGAGGGCCTGCCTAAAATGGAAGAAGCAGTCCTGTACTTCTCCATTGAAGGTGGCCTCAAAGGCTCTGAACTGAGCTTGCTCAAAGTCCATTATGATTAACTTTGGCCCAAGTGAGCGTGCATGAGCTAGCTGCTCTGCGGCTAGGGTAGACTCATCCTTCTCAGCAGAGGAGGGATTGACCCTTGTGGTGTGAGTGGGAGGGGGAGCTGGTTGGTGGGAAGGGAGCTCAAAGCATCCTGGATAACTTTAAATGCTCTGGCATAGACCTCTGCTTGGAACCAGGCAGGAGAAAGAAAAAATGGGGGATAACCTGTGCATTGAATTGTCCGTGCAGGACCCAAAGCTGCTTGAATAGAGTTGGGCAGGCTGAGAATGTGCCGTCACACAGCCAGGTGGTAGCAGTGTTCAGCTGCTCCAGGTTTTGGGTTGTGGCATATGAAATGATCCTATCCTTTGATTCCTGCCCATTGTCATGAATCAGGAACATATCTCCATCCTCAGTTTTCTTGAGGGCATTGGAAAGGACCATGTCTTCAATTGTGGTGGTACTCTTGGCCAGGGGGTTTGATGCTTGGCGCCTATCACTCACAAACTTGACCAACTGGGTGTGGGTTGGCACCCTCTTGAGGTTGATGAGGGAGAGGTACTTGCACACAAGCACACCAGCTGGGTCAGGGAAATGTCCTCTGAGGTGGGCATGATCAGCACCAGATATCATTTGAGAAGGTGGGCAATGGTTGTTTTGGGCATGATGCAGGTATGCTCATCCTTAATGGTCTGTATCAAGTCCCAGCGCTCAGTATTGAGCCGCACTGGGCAGGAGTGGTCCTCATAGGTATAGTGCTGGCTCTTGAAGCCCCAGTTGGCGTTTTTACAAGAGAAAATATCACCATTGGCTACCATGGCCGGCCCACCCTTTACACTCATGATAGGAAAATACTTAGGCAAGGAAGAGGGAACCTTAAATTTGACATCAACATTGCAGATTTTATGAGCCAACAGAGGGTCCCATGAGCCAGCAGGAGCATGGAGGAAGCCAGGGAAGTAATCAGGGTGGGGCTTTGTATCATCCCCAGATGAACTTGAAGGGAGGGAGTTTGGTGGTGGGGGGAAGCAGAAGGGGGCTTATCTTGGTGCTCCTCATGTGCAGGAGACTTATCCTTGGGTGGGGTCTTTTTGGCCTGGCGCTGCTTCTTGATTGACTCCTTGTCTGAAGCCAAGTTGTAGAAACTGTGGCCAGTAACTGAACCATCTGTTTCCTCTCTTTCAGTGGAGTGAGTGGGGCTCTTCTCAGGAGAGGGCTTTGGGGAGGGCTTGGGAGTGTCTTTCTTTGACAAGACAGGCTTATTCTTGGTGGGCTTAGAGGGACGCTTGGTTCCTTTGGGCTGCTTAGAGGTGTTCTTGTCCTAAAATAATAAATTAAAGGGTTTAAAATAAAGCAATTTATTTAAAAAAAACTTAAAAACATAATATATAAAAAATTAAACTTTATGTGGCTTTTATTGGCATTTAAAAGGTAAAAAATACTTGTATAGTTGTTATTTTATTAAATTTATAAATAACAAGTTAAAATTTAAGAGAAATATGTAAAATTATTATATTTAGATTTTATTTTATTTTATTTTAAAAATTAAAAAATATGAAAGATAAAAGTTAAAAATACAACACAAAAAAATCAGATGACTTTATTATGTAAAACATAAAGTTTTATATGTGAGAACTGAAAAGCGTTGAGATTATGAGTGACAATTAGTAAAAAAAGCTGAATTCTCACTGACAATTAGAAAATTTGTAGACATTATTATTGACAACATTCTCACTGTCAACATTTTTTTGAAAATTTACAATAAAAACATAGTACACTTAATTGGATTTACGCAGGCTAGCAAATATTAGCCCTTTTCTGTGTGTTTTTGTTCACATAATAAAATTAAAAAAAGCATATGAAAATAAGCAAAAAAATTATCAAAGTTCTTTATTTCTTTATTAAAAATAATATTTAGGTAGTGGTGATATGGTATTTTACCATTGCATATATTGAAAGTTCTTAGGAAAGTTGTATTCAGTAATGAAAAGGGTAAAGTGTCGACAACATCACTTATGATATTCTTTATATGAGGTGACATATTAATTTAAGCTTAATTACACCACTCTAATTTGCTTAACTCCACCCCGACAGATGATCACAAGCAAATAAACAACATTTCTGAGTTTCAATATTATTTTTAATAATAAATTCTATAGTAACTTACATAGTAACTCATGCTTAAATTATTAGATTGCTGTTAGCCACCAATTCACTTAATATATTAAAGCAAGAATAAGTACCACATATATATTTATAAGATGAACATTTTAACAATCAACTGTATGTGCAATGTCTTTTTCTATATATTAATTTAATATTTTTTTTTAAAATGTGCACTTAATTTTTTACTGTAAATGTTTTAGTTTTAGTATTAAAAATAAGTTTGGCTTAAAAAGTGTCAACATTGACACTTTACGTTGTGAAAACAAATAAAAAATAAACTAATTTTTATTAGTAAACATAAAGGAAAAATCTGGTTTAATTAAGTTTTTTATTAAGCTTAATATTAAATTGTGTCAAAATAGCCACAATTTTGTTGTTTTTTCTGGGTTTGCACCCCTGAACACCTTTAAAAAAATTAAGCTAGCACAGCTAGCAAAAAACATAGGAGATTTAGAGTTTGAGTTGACAGTGACCATGTTGACACTTTGTCATCATGGTCACTGTCAACATTATTATTGTTGACATGGGCACTGTTTCCGTATATTTTCCAGTTCAAGATGGCAATCTTGGGTTATCCACTGACGGATTGCCCATTTGTGCTCCTTGGTGAGCATGATTGACACATGCAAGGATTTCTCTGCGGCAAGGTCTCAGCCAGTATTGATTAACTTATTGAAGGTCTTCAAGGCGTACTTGGGTTTCACCCCAACAAGAGCCACAGCTGCCTTGTAATCACCAGGTTCCCGCATTAGCTTGAGCAGGATGATGTGTTTGATATCTGGGATGTGCTTCTGGGCGGGCTTTTTGGCGGTGGGGATTGACTTGTTGGCATTGGGCACAATACATGACATATGTTGCAACATCTTCAATCACTCCCTCTTGGGGAATTAAAACCCTGAGTAGATCACTGAATGACTCACCAAATAGTTCACCAACCAGTCAATAAACTGATGACATCATTATCAGTCAACCATCTATGACAGGGATCACTCAATCCAGGTCCTAAATGGAACACAACTTGATTAAGACTCGTGACTCAAGAGGAACATTACTCAGATAAGCCCCATGACATACATGGACAGTATGTGGCTTGTCATGATACTATATATTATTCTATATTCATATTCAATAAAGTATCATTCTCTTCTTAAATCTTCCCCTTGTTTTGTTTATTATACTTTGTAGAAGTATAAACTTGATAGTGGTAGCACAGGTAGGTTATCCATACCTACCCAACTCAAAGGAAAAATTCCT
>QTSX02006075.1:0-31997 GCA_014839935.2 Entomophthora muscae | reverse complement strand
GGCATGGGTTTGGATAAAGTTCCAAAGGGGGCTATATCCCTGAAGGGTTGTTTGGTTCTGGTTGGGAATGATGTCCAAAGGGATCTACAATTCCTAGCCTGCATTGGGTTGGTTTGGAAGATGTTTGGGCTTAGGGTTGGGGCAGTCACAGTAATTGTGTGGTCACACAGTCACAAACCCATTTTTAAGATGGTTTTATATTAGGTCACAAGCCAATCTGGATGGATTTGTACCACAACTTTTGGAGTAGGTCACAAATAGGGCTGCTTCAGCCAAGCCCGGGCAGCCCCGGCCAGTTTCTGGCTCCTGGCCACTCTTATCAAATATTTATTTAAAATTGATTAAATATTAATCAGATCCGTTTTAGCTGTAGCGGCCTTGAGCCAAAAGCCAGCCAGGGCTGAGCTGAAGCATCCCTAGTCACAAAATATAAAATGAAGGTGGTTTCCAAGAATGAAACAGATGATTTTATTTTTGAAGCAAAGGATGAAAATCAAAACAGTCTCTAAGGATGAAACAGATGATATCATTTTGTGCAAGGCACAGGATGAAAATTAGAGTAGGTTCAGTTGTCCGATTTTATTTTTCAACTAAAATTATTACAAGCTTTATCTGCATTATCTCACAATGATAGCCTTGATTGAACCACAGTTTGCTTTAGATAACTATAGCAAAACGCTAATAAAAAATATAAACACCTATTACAATTGAAAGGAATAGTTTGCATACCTATGATTGGACACAACACAAAACAGTTTAGGGTTGTGCTTAGCCACATCACAATTTGTGCAGATTGTTTTGTGACTTTAGGAGCAGGGCACAAAATGTGGCAGCTGCAATTGTGACCTGCCCCCTAAAAGCACAAAACAAATCTGCATGCATTGTGATGTAATATGAAGGGGACAAAATTATTTGTGTCCAATTGTCAAAGCCACAAAACCAATTTTGACGGGCAAAGCTTGGTCACAACAAATTGTGTCGATTTTGGCGCCCGCCCCTACTCTATTTGGGTTGCATCTGCGGGATGGGTACCTAAAATCTCAGGGCTGATGATCCTTCTGGACTTGTGGTGACCCAGGTTTCTAAAAATATGGGGTCCAGTTGGGCTGTGACGTTGGCCAACTGTCAGAGAGTGGTACCCAGGACCTGGGTACTCTAGATTTCCGCTGGATGGGCTATGAGTGGAAGGAATAACCAGGGGTTAGTCTAGATGCCAGTAGGCTTTTTCTTGGGAGCTCGGGCTAGACCCGAGATGACGCTTTGTCGTTCATGGGATAATGGCAACCAATGGATAAGCCCTAAAGTTACTCAGGTCGAGAGATACCAAAGAAAGCGACAATTAAAGAAGTTGACCAATATTGGGGATGCTGCGGCCATGGGCCGCTACAGCCAAAACGGAAATAATTAACATTAATCAGTTTAAATATTTTTCTGATACGAGTGGCCCAAAGCTGGCCGTGGCTTGGTCAAGCAGCCCAAGTCAATATGATAAAAACACAATCTATTGAAAAGTGGATTGTTCAGCGAAGTTGTGATATGAGGTTTGTGATCAAGGGGATTTAATATTTATTTAAAGAGCGGGTGAAAGTCTTATTGATAGGTATATAGCAATTGCAGTTGTAACTCGGGTTGGGGTTTCTAGGATGAGCAGTTCTACAATGTCGGTTTTTTAGAAGTTAATTAGGTTAACCTCTGGAAGGAGAGGAAAGCAGTTGGTGGGTGAGGGCTTGGGAAGCTGAGGGGCGCTTTTCAGGACATAGGGAGAGTAGACTGAGAACTAAAGGAAGAGGAGATACACCATCGACTACAGGAAGCGCCCGTGGAAGAGCGAGCGAGTTGCGATATGCTTCGAATTTAGCATCCCTGGGAGAATTAACAGGAGAAAAGGGCGTAGGTGAATCGGCAGGGCTACGAGCTACCTTCCAGGGAAGGGAGCGAGTAAGCATGTATACAAAGATGATTCCGCAGGACCATACATCGCTTAGCCGGCCATCAAAGTCCTGGGGCACGAAACATTCTGGGGCAATGTATGGATGTGAGCCGGAAGGGCCGTGGCTAGGGTATACCGTCGAGGGGGCCCAGGGTTGACAGATGACTTCAGCAGACCCAAAGTCAGATATCTTAAGAACACCTTGAGCATCCAAAAGAAGATTTTCGGGCTTCAGGTCACGGTGTACTACGCCAGTGCGATGGAGGTAAGCAACGCCATCCAACAGCTGAGCAAGGAGAGTGGTGGCCTGAGTTGGAGTGACACCTGCATGCAGCAGCGTGAAGAGATCTCCACCTGGGCAGTATTCCATTACCTGACACCAACCTCCACGTTCATCTTGAACCAAATCCAAAACACTGATGATGTGAGGATGGACCAAGGTTGATCCTATGCAAAATTCACCCGTGAGTCGCTTGAGATACTGCCGAGGGGTTTCATCGCTCTGGCGCGAACGAAAGGCTTTGACTGCATAAGACCGTTGCCCTTCGATAGTGCCGGATTTGTGGGCTAGGCGTACAGTGGCCGTAGCGCCAGTGCCGATTGAACGACGATCACAGACGCCATAGCGTTCAAAAAGCACAGACGTGCGGACAGGGGCGGGTGAAAGCAGATCTCCTCGGCGTTTCCAGGCGGCAGAGAGTGTGTCGATGGTAGTAGACATTATAGAAGCGCGCTTGCATTCAACACGAGGCTCTAAAGAAGAAACGGTGGAGCCAGAGTTCGAAGCACACATGCTTAGTATAGGCGATAGAGGCGGCTCAGGATCGAGAAGGTCCTCACGCTTGGAGTGGACAGTCAAATCCGAAAGAACAGGCTGTAGAGGCAGAGTATGTCCTAGGCTTAGAAGGTTGGAGTAAAAGAGACTTTCGTTTCCGCCCACCGACTTGTGTGCCATATCCTCCTGCTTCTCCATATTCGTTTGCGCCAGGTGACAGAAGCATGCTGCCATTTTAATTCACGCCTGTTTCATTTCCAGCCTAAACTGCAATTTGGTCTTGGAGCATAATTTGGTCACTTTTCATAACTGGGGCTTTGGCCAGGCCTAAGTTTCGAATCAAATCTACATTTTAACCTAGAAATTTATATGAAATCCTTCACCCCAATTTAATCACCCAGTGGCTTGGATGTTCCCCAGTCAATATAATTCTATCGTGATTGAATCCTCAACCAAACACCTTTTAGATGATCCTCTCACGCTCTACGATGTCATTGGCTCGCCAGAGTGCCCAAACAAGCTTCCTGAAGATACCATTTAGAATTTATACGGGCGCATGAATTTTTAACAAGATTTGGGCCACCACCTCAAAATGGTTTGAAATGAAGCGATTTTAGCTCGGAATTTCTACCACACTTTAACGCAGCTGATTGGCTCGAGGTTTCAAGCCATTGGTTTGGCCTCCAACTGGCATAGCTGAACTAAAGCCAATCTTCGACTGACGTACTGAGTGCGTAATCAACCCTCTCCAATGAAAACAGGCTTGAGCCTGTTATCACACGCCATCCATGTTTGAGTGTAAGTTGTTGTGTTTAAAGGGTTGTTTTACGTGGAACCAATTGTTATGAGTACACCCATGGCACGTGGAAATATTGCATTCGATTTAAATTTTACATTCCATTTGGGATTTATCTCAAGTCGATTATTTGCAAAGCCTCAACTTTGCCATGGTTGGGGCTTACCCTTTGAGAATTACGTCATCGCTTATGGCTATTCAATTATAATAGATTTCTGATCAGAAGAGGAGCTCAACTCTGATCTATTTCTGCTGCCACCACAGTTCAGGGCAAATATTAATTTCAATCAAGGGAACTTCGATTTCTATTTCACCCACATGAGCGGTTAAATTAACTCATGATAACACCTTGTTTCTAGAATATCCTAGCACTAGACATGTAGTGTAAACAAGGATTTATTAATAGGCCCAACAGAGTTCCGTTTTAGCGGAACAGATGCCATCTGACGCGAATAGCCAAAGCTGAAGCTATTTGCTTTCAGCTTGGAATAAAGCAGAGTTGGATTATGTTTACTAAAAACAATTTAATTCCAGGCAGCTGCTGATAAAATCCTCACCGATGCAGCTTGCATTGTCTCACCCAAACCAAGTTAAACCTTTCAACTTGGATTCGAATAAATTAAGGCATCACTCAGGCGGATCTGAATCCTGCCTTGTATATTTTCAGATATATTTTAAAATAGTATTTATATGGGTGTGGCGAGAATCAGGAACGCTTATCTAAACTGATACCTCAGCTTGGATTGACAGCTCGATCCTGAGACTGAGGGTGTTTAACTCAGACATCTGAACTGCGTGGGGTTAAAGAGAAGCTGACCGTTAAATTTGAGGACGATCAAAAGCCGTCTCAATTAAAGCTGTCAAATCCAGTTTCTCTTTGCCTGGGCGGAACAGCTACCCGGTTCGAAGAACTGGTCTCGACCTGTTCCAACCGGTGCTCATGATCTTCGATTCAAAAATACGGATTTACCCTAAGATTTATACTATCTGGTGAAAGGCTAGCATGGAGGTTCCCATAAATTGTCGGCATGGCGACGGATCACCAATAAATTTGACGGGAAATCAGTTACCGAAACCAATAAAAATCTGTTAAGATTACCTATCCAAACTTCCCATATGGGTCATTATTTTTCTTGTTATGCCTAGGCACCAGATTGATTATTTTATAACTTAATCACATTATTCATATTCTAATTATTCAGAAAGCTTAAAATTCAACCAATCCCAAAACTTTAATTGATCTTGGGCTTAGATGATTTTTTTAAAAATAAGTCATCAATTTTAGAATCAAAAAGTGCAACTTATAGTATTATTGAAAATATCTTAAGTGCTACTACAAACTACAAACCAAAAATATTTATGATGAGTTGCATGAGAGATTAATAGCAGCCCCAAAGCTATAAGTGCTACTACCCTATCTTTGGCTCATCATAAATATTCTTAGTTTGTTTCAGAAAAAAGGTTGTTGTTTTTGAAAGACTGATAACTCTATTTAAAATACACCCTCTAGTAAGTTGCCCTACTTCATGAACTTGACCCAATACATCACTAGCATCTTCTGATATTTTTTTTTCTCTGGTATCATCACGTGATTTCAAATGATAAGTTATCTCAGAATATTCTGATAAACTTTCAAATGTTAGAGGTGAAGTATATAACTTCCCATCTTTCATCAAATATGACAGATTAATGTGCAGATTTTTAACTTTGAGCTCTCTCCTTATAGGCCTAACTTTTCTCTCACAAATATAAAAGAATGACTTTTGAGAAATATTTGAGCCTGATAGCACTGATTTATATAATTCTTTTCTTTTTTCTTCTTGCTCAAAAATATTTTTTAGATCATTAATGTTGTTAATATAAAGTACATTTTCTTTTTCCTTTAAAATTTTTGATATTACACCAAAGTGACCATCAACAATGCTTTTTCCATGGCATTCAACAAAACGGTTATATTTTATAGAATCCTTAATATATTTAGGTGCCTCTTTAAATAAGTAATATAAAAATTCATATGATCTAAAATGATTTCCATTATCTGTCCATACTTTTATATTTTTTATTTTTTTAAATCTATCTAATTTAAGAAGACTAATTAGACATTCACCTGAAAATAAAGAATCATGTGATAATATTTGAGACAAAAAATCATGATATTTATATTTGGTTTTATTGTTTTCTTTAAAAACTAATGCAAACCCTAATAATGAGATAGGTTTTTTTGAATAAAAACAATTATTGGTCTCAATTGTACCACTTCCAACCTTTAAGTTTTCCTTATAATCTATAACTACAATACAAGACTCATCATCTAATTCATTAATATCTTTTTTATATTCCCTATTTTGATGAACATAAAAGTCTTGGTGCTGATTAATAGTCTTTAAGTCATTGCCTATAGATTCTGGTAATGGTAAGTTTTTATTTCACATTCTTTCTTCTTTTTTTAGTGAATTTTTTAAATTACAAATATTGCACATATTGGTTTGTTTTTTTACTTTTTATTATATTTTTAGGAATTAATTTATAGTAATTAGAAATTGAAACTGAAATTTCATTTTTTATTTTCATATTTTCATATATTTCTTTTTTTGTTTTAAGTAGAGAGTATTTAATTTCAGTTGAGTAATTACTCATCTCTTTTTCTATATCTTTATAAATTTTTTCAGGCACTTTTTTTTGTAAACTGGCTTGTTTCAAAAGAATTTTCCAGCAATTTTTTAATTATTATTTTAGTTATTTCTTTTTTTAATGAATAGTTATTATTTTTTGGCTTTTTTTGTTTAAGCTTACATTTTTATTTTTATATATTTTTCTTGAGTATTCAAACTCACTTTTGGTTATATTAAACCCCATATCATTAAGCTCTTTTAAAGAGTAACTGGAAGTAACCAGAGATTGCAAGGCTGGAAGATGCTTTTGGGGAGAAGATTTCATGAGATCCTTTAAGTTTTCAATGAACTCATTGCTTTTTTGATTTTGAATAGTTGGAGGAACTGAGATCTCTCAAATTTAGTTTGAGTAAGGAAGTGTTGATGAAAGTATCAAGATCATCACCAGCAATAAAGAGTAATGCCTTTTTTAACATTGCAATTTTTCTTCTTTTTGTTGAAGCTCCCAAGGAAAAAAGGGTAGCATGGCAGAAGTAAATTTAACTGAGGACATGGTAGTGTTTTGAATCTGTAATTAGGTCAGATCTCTGAAATGTGCCTTAATGATGGAGTAGTTCTGATCAGAATGTGGCCTTTGAATGGGGTCTTTTGGATTAGAAGCTTTGTGGTGCTTTAGCTCTTATATACCAGCTAAATGACACCATTCTGAAAGAAATGGTGTGATAGCTTTTACTATAGTTTGAACTTGAATTTATGTTTGCAGAATTAATTAAATACCTAGTTTTTATGCACAAGTGATATATGTGAAGCAGCTAAGTATTATTATTACATCATATCCTCTTTGTAATCAATGCAAATCAATTAAAATGATGGATTCAGTTAACTGTAACTCTTCCGCATATTTTTAAAATGATAAAATATTAAAGAATTCTATTTAAAGAATGCTTAATTTGAGGTTCAAAGCTCACTTGAACCTTAAAATTAATCTAAACAGTGATAAAAACATCCTAACTTCAAACTGCCATAAAATCCTAAATAATTGAGCTTTTTAAATAAAATAAAATGCAAAAATAAAGCTCTCAATCTTATCTTTATTTTTTTAAATAAAAAAGATACTTTGTATATTAAAAAGAGTTTTTATTAGCTTTGAAGTGATCTACTTTATATCATTAGATAAATCATATAATAAAATCTGGATTATAATCTTTTAAATTACTTTTGCTTTAATATTGAGTATAGTATATATATTAAAACTTTTACACCAATAGAAAGATGGGATCCTTAGATTTATTTTGATAGTTTACAATGTGAAAAAATATTAATTTTTTATTGAGTTATTAATGTTTTAAATATAAAATGTGTAATTAGTTACTTTTTCAAAATTGAACTGTGTTATGGTGCAACTTGAGCAGCATGTGCATTAGAAAATGGCCCAATCCCTAAAATAATGACCCATATGGTTAGTCAAAACTAAAGCCACCCTTATAAATTTGCCCCTCTTTGGATACCTGGTAAAGTGCACCTGAAATCTTCAACCAGAACGGAAAGGCATTGAGCCATCCCAACCAGCTGAAAACATTCAGATCTCCTGTCAACTTCAAGCTAGCCATCTGCCTCAAATTCCCCAGCACATAGCTTGCTATCAATGATACCTCTTGCTTTTGAAAATTTTATCTCTCCCAATCCTAAATAGTTAGAGGAATAACACAAACCATTCATACAGCTTAAGCAATAGTGGTAACTCATTTCAGGCCAGGGTTGTCATATGCTGCTTTAAGCTCAGCTAAAGGATACGACAGGGAGATCCTAACCATAGGATCAGGTTTGTACTAAGCCAAAAGTCAGTATCCAGGATGAGTAAGGGATTACCTCAAGGCCCTGGGAATGTAGAATATACAGCAGTCTTTTCTAGAAAGGGTGCACCAAAGTATAGAAAATATATAAGAGAAGATAGCAAGTTGAACCTTTTTTATTGGAAAATTATTATAGAATTTATCATGGTCAGAGAACCATAAAACATTGGGCAGACAAACAGATCAAATATAACTAGCATATGCTGCAACTGAAATAATTATAGTTCAGGATCTGAATTGGGAAAGACAACCGTCCAAAAGAAAGGGACAGAGCTTAAGAGTAAGATGATAGTTTTATTTAGGAGTTAAAACTATTATACTGTAAAAAATTGCAATGGTGAAGTAGAGTGAAAGCTCATCGTACATTGATCAAATGGGGAATATACACCCAAATAAGCATGACATTACCAATGAGGAGGAGACAGTGCATATTTACTCAGAGATGATAACCTTTAAAGAGTGAATATGGCAAAGTGCAACATATCACAATGCATATGCATGAGAGAAAGAGTTTGATTTGATACACATTCAAGGATTCAGTAACACAGATAGGTTCACACCCAATCTCACAAATTCCAGGAATCATCTCAGCAGGGGGAGGACAATTTTCGGAAGTTTGGAGTGGCAAAAATGCAGAGTCTAACAACCTTGTCATTAAAAATCTTATGGGAAGGTATTGGAATAAGTGAACCATGAGGAAAGATATTTTATTGGGTTAGAAATATCAAACTACTAATGTTGCAACTGAACCAATGATAGTTCAGTATTTGATTGGGGAAGACAACAGTCCAATAGAAAGGACAAGAATGAATAAATTAGAATAAGGTTTATTAATTGATTTCATGACTAATATACTATATGCGGAAAGCCACAAGACCACCAGGGGGTAGCACAGTGGCAGGTTTCATGTAAGGTTCAGAGCCAAGGAATAACTTGTTCAGGGATCAGCAAGTCAAATTGACAACACTCCTAATTAGGAGATAGTGCCCACAATCTGACAGCACCATCAGAATGATCCATGCTGTTAGATATGTCCTGGGCGACTCATTGAGCACCCCTTGTGTATTGTAAGATACATTAGCAGGGGAGGAGTAAAACTTGGTTGCAATACTAAGGTAGTTTGTTAAAATTTGTGTTAATTAGCCTTTGGGATACATATTGATGTGGCAGCATCTCTGTGTTTGGTATTTTGTCAGCTTGCAGATATCACCAAGGGTGGCTCCGTAAGCTGTTACCTGATATTCTTGGAGGCCAGGATTTGAAGTCTAACAATTAAATTTTGGTAAAATTGAGCGCAAGGCATCAGTGCCCTGCTAGGACCCAATTTTTTGTGCCACCATCCACTTGAAATCAATTTTTAGATTTAAAATATATGATTTTTGTAAACAGGTAGGGCTTTGGGGGCAAGTTTTCCTGGGTGGTGGCGCTTTGGCCTAGTCATACCTGGAAAAACTATGTCTGTGACAGACTCTTGCCCATAAGGTAGGAAGATTCTTTATTTAATAAGTAGGCTCCTGACACACATGGATAATCACATCACCCAAGTGGTTGGTTTGGGCTTTCAGTTGCAAATCAACCAAATTTACTTACTAGACACCTCCAAATCATTAAGTTTAGCAGCTGCTTCTTTATACAATCATCCTAATAATGGGTCCAGATCATCCATGCTTGCACAGTAGCAGTAAGACTTTCTTAAAGATACTCATAATTCATAGACATAAACTTTATCCCATTACTAGAAAAATTAACCCAGTTGTATTCCCACCCCAGCTGTGATGAATATTGCTAGGTTAGTATGAAAAGGTCCTCAGATGATGTGGGATAACCACCCAAATCCATAAGAAGTTGATAATTAACCACCACCAAAGCTTTAAAGACTGTCTAGTGAAACTTCCAAACAATGCACTAGGATTTAACAACATAACTAACCCCAACCCAAAAATTCCCAGATAGATAGCCTACAACAAGGTTAAAGAAACCTCAGAATAAAACTCTGGACATCTGGGAGGTAGCAATAGTCTCAGTTTCAGATTATGGGGCAAAAACTCCAAGATCAGTGGGCATTGGTGTAAACAGCAGGCTCACCTGCCATCAAGGTTACAAACAGTGGGTTTGTGTTGAATCCAATTCCTGCCACTTGAAGCCAGATTGGTCACTCATTGCCAATCCACACATGACAGTGTAATCCTTTTGGTGTCCTTTTTTGGCGCTTGTTCTTCCGGTCGCCCCCCTTCACCATCCACCTGTGATCAACACAATCATGTTCCTTTATCCAAGTTCACATGACTTATAATCCTTCTCTCAATAAATATTTTTCTCTTCTAATTTTTCCCTTTCTCTCTACACACGTTCAACATTGGCGTAACATTAGGCAGCATAGACAATGTAGAGCCCAAAGCAGGACCCCATCTTCTAGTTAAAATCTGATTTAGAATCAAGTTGTAAGGAATATAGTGGAGAAGACCCACTGCAGGATGAATTTTAAAAATATTTAACCAGGAGATAGTTTAAGTTTATTGGGTATAATTTTAAGAAGGACCCAACTCTTACAAGTTAAACAATGGGGAAATTTTCAACATGTATCAAATTTATTAACTAAGCAATACCACCTGGATCTATGGCTTGTAACCTGTCTCATCATTGAAGCATGTATCTAGTCCAGGAAGCAGAATACCCTTGAATGATCAATTTTTGATGACCTTTCTAATAAACAAGGTTGCATCAGGTGACCCTCAGTTTACGTCTATTTATCAGTTTCAGTTTGGTTAGGGATAGTTGGATCCTGCTGATTAACCAGGGATGCTGTGACCTGCTTTTGATTGATGGCTTGATTTAAGTCCTTTAATTCTATTAGCTTTGCTAAGAACTTTCCAGATTTTCTTGCCTTCCAGCTGGGAAAATTTATTCCCAGATTTATGGAAACTACCATGAAAGTAGCCCAGGCAAGGACTCCTAAAAGATATCTGGGTGCTTGGCAACTATTTCCCAATATTTCCTGGTGGAAGTATATTGGTTATCCTTAAAATGGATGATCTTGTATAGGAAAGTGTCCCAGTCAATTGCCTTGAGGTTCTCCTTTTCTTCCTGGGTTTCTGTCATGTTTATAAAAACATGGTCTCTTAAAAGCTGGTCTAAAGTGTCTGGATAGATTTGGTGGTTTATGACTTCTTGTTTTGATGGTTAAAACTGGGATGGACCAATAAACAGGTGGGTTGTTTTGTCTCAGCCATTCCATGACAAGCACCACATCAAACCTGGGGAAGTCAATGGATGGTCCTTATATGGTGGAGTGGAGGTTTTTCAGAGTAATAATGAAGGGGGCAGTCTCTTGGATAACAGCAATGTGATGTTTCTCAGCTAAAACTATGTTCTTAATCTGTAAAGGATTAGTAGCTAACTTGAACTTGCTCACAAAATTCCTGTTAACCAGGGTACAATCTGCGCCTGAATCAAGGAGAACTAAACCAGTGCAACTTCAAAAACAAAAAGGATATGGTATCAATTTTTTTGGGTGTCTGGAAACTGTGTAGAGTACAGGGTCTCTTGATGGTACCTGGGCCATTGTGCATTGGTTGATGTCCTCAGGCCAATACTCTTTGTTGGGTGAGACTGATGCGGGTTGGGGAGAGCTTGGCTTGCTTATTTATCTCCCAGGCTGTTCCCATGTCTTAATTGCTTTATGTGGCAGTGAATCTGAAGTGTGTGCAGTTGGACTGACTATTATTCCTGGTATTGTAATTGTTGGGTGCCTGAGATTTATGATTATTGTTGTTAGGCAGGAGACAGCTAGAAAAGCCAGAGGAGGTAAGATCCTAGGGTCTTTCCATTTTCCCAGTCTGTGCTTTGTGAAGTGCATTGGAGGTCTATTCTAACATTTCATCTTCAAAATAAAAGCTTTTCAGGTTAGTCATCCAGTCCAGGTTGATGTGTCTCATTATGTGAGGCTTGAGCGCGTTATAGTACATAAGGTTTGTGGCAGGTTTGTCAAAAGCCATGTCAGAGGGAGAAAACAGGAGTTACTCTTTGTAAGCTCTTGTCAACTCTTTCACTGTACCAGTTTGTGTCAGGTTCTTAACTTGGCACATGATCATGAGTGCTGTATCTTTCATTACAAATCTGGCCAAGAAGTCCCCTTTGAAGATATACCAGTCCTTCTCTGTGTGCTTTTTGTGTCATTTTGCACACCAGGTGTCTGCATTGTGGTTCAGTCAAATGGAGATTTCCACAATCCAAAATTGTGCTGGAATTCCATTTGCATCAGTTTGTTTTGAGTGGACTGGATCCATGCTGTGGTGTTGTTGTTGGCTCCTGCAAATGACTCCAAGGCTGCACTGTAAAATTACTGGGCCATGTGAGTGAGCATGAAGGTTTTGTTATTGGTTTAAGATGTGGAAAAAAGTTCCTGGAAGAATATTTGCACTGACAAGGCTTTAAAGGCAGGTAACAGAATTACAAAGTTCTAGTACAGGAATTGCTCTTCAATAATTTCAGTTCCTGGTGTGTAGGGTGTCTAGCCCAAGAGCAGCCCTGAAATGGTTCTTTTGCATATTTTTTGACTGCAGCAAGAAAGGGCAAAAGGAGGAATTGTCTGAAAAAGAAAGTTAGGATGGAGAGCCTACCTGTGTTATATTAGCAGAGTTACAAGGGAAAATATTTTGAAACTAGATAATGTCTTTATTGAGTTATGGGATATTAAATAGTTTGGTTGAATCTTTTAAGAGAAAGAAGATTATGCCAATCAATTGGATTGAGCAGGGGGATGGCTTGATCTTGGTAAGGAGTGGAGCACCAAATTGAGCTGCCACTGGGCTGAGGTTGACATCAGTTCTTGTTCCCTGTTTTGGTCATTTGAGTTGACTTCTGCATTTGACTTCAAGTGATGGGGAAGTTGTTTTTAGTGGCATGAGTCTTTGGTGAGCAGCTTTACTGGAGGGTAAACCCACCTGTTTTGACACCAGACTAAAGAGGATTTAGCCAAAGACAAAGGGAAGCTATATAATACCAGTTAGAATGAACAGGAGCATGAGGCATAATACTGTGAAGAGTTCTTAAGTTTGAATATTTATTGGGTTTCAAACTTAGTGAAAGTTTGTCCCAAAGCAGTGAAGAAAGAGCTGGGGACTTCCAAAGTGATAGTTGCCCCTCAAAGTCTAAAAATAGTTGCATTTCAGAAGTTTAATAAAGGTATGTTCCGTCTATAAGTAAAGACTTCTACAACCCCCATCTATTTCTAAGTGATAGGATCATGTATTCTTTCCCCCACGTCTTTTACCCCAATTATGAGCAAGAAGAACAGTATAGGCAGCAGTGCAGAAAGTTCTCCAGAAGCCAAACCCTCTGTAATGGTAAAGTCTTGCTAAAATTTCAAAGTGTTGATAAAACAGGGGATAAAAACCAAAATGCTGAAAACATCCAACAGCAATAAAATTCTTAACAACAAAATTTTCAAATTATAAGCTCCAAGTAGAGGCATTGGGGAAAGACAACCAAGAAAACCCAAAGCAAAATAAATAAGACAGCTATTTGAAGAAATGAGACTGTATTTTGCAAATAAATAATTCTGCAAATTGGTTCAATCATTTCCTCAATCTTGGGCTTGTGGGTCACATCAAGCAGTGCAGAGACTGCAGACACCGCAAAATTTACACCACAACTTAAAAGAAGCTGTACAGGCATATAGGTGAGCAAAAATTACAATTTCTATGAAGAAGTTTTGGCCAAAAACTGTTAACTGAGATTTTTAAAATACTTATGGTTTTATTGAACTACTGGTGTAGTTCATAGCTCCAAAACAGCTCATATGGGTGTTTGTGTGAGAGAGGGGGGCTAAAATAACTAGGATTGGCTCTCATACTGGGAGAAAGACTCAACAGGACACCATTCAATATAACACTGGGATGGCCTCTCAAATGGGCGTTCAGAGAGAAGACACAGGGGACAGTTAAGGGAAGTAGTAGTTCAGTTTCATCAGCACCATTCCTCTAAGTAGCCAGGGGTTGCGCTTGGGAGTTTACTCCTGGAGATCAGGTGCAACCTGTGGAGTGGGCTGAGGTCTTTTCACAAGAGGGATGGATACAAGGGAATCCAACCCACATGACTCTTTGGGGTCCAAGTCAGGAAGGGACAGGTCAAGGTTGTCACAAGTAAGGCTTTTCACCAAATACTCCCTGGAGACAAGGAGATCTTGAGCCCTACTGGGAAGATTCTCTGCAAGATGAAGAAGATGGGTGGGATTGTTCCTCAATCAATGTACAGAAGAGGTGATCCTCCCCCAGAGATTGGGGAAAGTGGTCCAAATCATGAATAGGGCAGGAGCCAAGGTAAGGCAACCTCCAGAATTAACTCATACAGAATGGAACATCCTCCATGTCAATAATTCTCAAAAATATTTTTCTTATTTTCAATATTAAGTTTTTTTTCTTGTTAAATAATTGACCTGTATAGGCAATGTTTGTTTTTTTTTGACTTTTAAGAAATTTGATAAAGCAAAAACAATTTTTGAAATGTGCGGGGTGTTCCATCTGGGTAACGGGGTGCCCAAGATAAATACCCCAAAATTGAGCACTGAAAACAACATTTTTCATTAGGACCAGTGAATTTGGGGCCTTGGAAGGGGTCTTAGAAACAAGGCAGACAGAACCAAGAAGACAGTGGAGCCTTTTTAGTGGCAATAAATAAAGGAGAGCACCTGGAAGTCTTAAATTTATAAGCAGAACACAAGGAAAAGACTTTGACATTGTCTGCTTAAGTTCAAACTCAACCTCAACCTCAAGCAAAAACTTTAAAATTTTCAACTTAAAGTAAGTATTTATAGTAGTTTAAATGCTGACAACCAGTTTTGAACTAGGGTTTTAAGAGCACACAGCATAATCCTCAACAATAACACTAATGTTGACTTTAGGAGCACTGTAAAAGCAGCGGGCAACCAGGAAGGAATAAAGGTAAAGAGAAGGAATATTTTTACTAATAATTTTAAAGAGAGGGACTCAAGAAGAAGTCCAAAACAAAAGCTACTTGAAATAAATTCCAAACTTTTATTGTATAAAGAATGAGAAAGCAGGGGACTGTCATGAAGCCAACCTGTAGTGGGTTCAGGCGGGTTGGCAGGAGGATGCCCAGCAGGCATAGAGGGGAGGGCCCACTACAGGATGGGTTCTAACTTCACAATATAAGAGAACAATTTTCCTAGAAAGGCCCAAGAGCCATTGGCATGTACCAGGGAATTAATGAGGCTAGTGAGGGTAATATAAAGGACACTAGATAGATGAGTAGAGATTGTATTGGAGGTGATCTCAGGTTCTAGCAGGCAATTGGGCTGGGGGGTCACTGATGGTGTTATGTGTAACAAGTAGGCCGGCTTAGAAGAATAATCAGAGGGATATGCTGGGCCTGTGGTGTATTATGGTAGGGCACTATAACTTGGGCGGCTTGTTGACTGCTTCTGGCAATTGATAGGCCAGCAAGGCGGGGTCAGAGTAATTGATCTATGAATGTAGAAGTGTGTTGTGTACTTGGGCACAGCCAAGGGACACAACAGGAAATTCTAACTGTAGAATTGGGTTTGTAATAAGCCAAAGGTTAGTCTTCAGGGATGAATAAGGAATTTATCTTAAGGCCCTGGGAATGATAATAATCAGAAATCTCCTCTAGACTAGGGGGATGGCACTAAAGTACAAAGATAAATACAAAGAAAGAGTTTAAACAGAGCTTAATTTTATTGGATGAATCATTTAGATTCTTATAGGGCAATAGTCTACCACAAAACGGTAGAAGGACAGTTAGATCACTGGCCACTCTCATAAGTGGGTTAAGAATCACTCAGTTTACCAGTTCGAGAACATAAATGAGTCATTTGCCTAACTTGAAGTGAAACCCATTTTGAGAAGAGAAAGGGAACTGAAAGATTTTGCACTCAAAATGTGATCCCATCAAAGGTGAAATCAATAAAGTATGAATAGCAGGATTCACGACATTGCCCCCTCTAGATTGGTCTTTGAGGTGTGTGTGTGTACTTTTGGAGAAACTTGGAATGGACTCAGGCAAAGGGGCGTCCAGTAGGCAACAGTTTGACAGTGTACTTGGCACCCTGTTTAAAGGCTACTTCAAGAGGGCCAATCCACAGTGAGTCTAACTTGTGAGCTCGTCCTCCTACTCTAAGCTGATAGTAGAGGGCCAGGTCTCCAACTTGGAACTCTGGGAGGGGAGTGCAGCCAAATTTGGTAGGTGTTGATTCCAGGGCCTTGGTTTTATAGGCAGACACATACACAGAAGCTTGGATTTCAATTCTGCAATTAACTAGGCCTTTGATATGCTCTTTGGGGTTAGAGGCAGCATCAGAGGTAGAGAGCTGCATTCCCAAGAGAGAGGGAGTAGTAGCTTCTCTTCTGTATAGTATGGTGAAGGAAGAGAAACCGGTAACACTGTTTTTGCTGAGGCAATATGCAAACAGAGCAACTGGCAAGTACAAATCCCAGTTGGCAGCATCAGAGTAAGTCAATTTCCTCATTATAGTCACCAATGTAGAGTTAGCTTGTTCCACAGCTCCATTAGTAGAAGTATTATAGGTAGCAGAGAAAGTATTGGTGGGTCCCTAGCGCTTCTGCTACAGAGGTTACTAAGCAGGCGTTGAAGTTGAACCCATTGTCAGAGAGTAGAACTTGAGGGCATCCATGGCAATAGAAGACATCTTGCAATAGAAAAGAAGCAGCTGTCTTGGATATGATATCTTTGATAGGTCTAGCTTCTACCCATTTGCTGAAGTGATCCACAGCAATTAGAATGAACCAACACCTGGTTCTGGATTGTGGAAGGGGATCCACCAAATAAATGCTGACAGTATGGAAAGTGTGTTGGGGAGACACCAGTTTGAACTCATTAGTGGTGGTGCAAGGTCTCTGTAGTTGACAATCATGGCAACTAGCAAGAACATCAGGAATCAACATGCAGAGGTTTTACTTAATAATAGTTTTTATGAAGCCAATAATAAGTATTGGCTATTCCTTCATGTCCAGTCTCCCAATGTGCTTGAAGGATAAGGGACAGTCATAGGCTAGGACATACACAGGGAAGGTACTGAAGTTGAGCCTTCTTGAACAGTTGTTGGTTGCAGATGAGAGTATCCTGAGACAACTTCTGCAGGGCCAAACAGGAATCTTCAGTCTAAGAGTCTCATGCTGAGGGATGACCAATTGGTTTGTATAGTCAATCAGCTTCAGCAGGATGGAGGGCCAGGATAGGCATTTGTGAGAGTCCATTGGCATTCTGATGTTTTATGCCTAGACAATGGAGTACAGTGAAGTCATAACCTTGTAGACAGAAAGACCATCTAGTCAGGCGTCCTTTGGGTTCTTTCAATTGCTGTAACCACTTGAGAGAGTCATGATCTGTGACAACAGTGAAGTGCATACTGTAGATGTAGTGGTAAAACTGCTTGACAGTGTGGAGCACAACTAGGCATTATTTCTTGGTCATAATATAATTTTTCTCATGCTTGTTCAGGACTATGGAGGTATAAGCTACTGGGTGGTCTACCCCCTTGTCATCAAGTTGAGCCAGGATTGAACCAATAGCAAGGTCAGATAGTTTCAGTGTACAGAATAAATTCCATATTGTAATCAGGGTATACAAAAATAGGGGCCTCTTTCAGCCTCTGTTTGAGAGTCCCAAAAGCTTGTTGTTGACTGGCTGTCCATTTGAAATGAACATTTTGTAGCAACTAGACTAGAAGTTCACTGATGTTGGAAAATTCAGGGGTGAATTTTCTGTAGTAACCCATCATGCCTAAGAAGACTTGGAATTCTCTCAAAGAAGTGGGAGAGAGAATTTTATCAATGGCTTCCACTTTCTTGGTCATGAGACGTATTCCAGTCTGGGTTACTTCATGCTCTAAGAATTCCAGACAATCTCTGAAGAAGGCGCACCTGGACAACTTCAGCTTGAGTCCAGCTTCTTAGATCTTGATAAACACCTCTTTAAGATAAACCAGATGATTGGTGAACGTGGCACTAAATGCTAGTGATGTCATCCAAATAGACCAATACACACAAAAGCTTTAGATTGCTTAATATGGAGTTCATAGCCCTTTGGAACGTAGCAGGAGCATTACAAAGCCCTTGAGGCATGCATGTAGGTTCAGGCAACCCTTCAAAGGTGATGAGAGCAGCTTTTTACCTGTCTTTGTGAGAGAGTTTGACTTGCCAGTATCCAGATACCAGATCCATAGCTGAAAAGAACTTAGAACCTCTGAGACAGCAGAGGGAATCATTTATGCACAGCAAGAGGTAAGAATCTTTCTTGGTTAAAGAATTCAACTGTTGATAGTCCATCACAATGCAGTGACCTCCATCATTCTTCTTCAAGATGAGCAAGGAGGAGACTCAAGGACTCTGGGAAGGAGCAATTAGCCCAGCTTCCAGAAATAATTTGAGTTCTTTAGACACCTGAGCATCCTCTACTCTACTTTGTCTGTAGGGTTTGGCTCAGAAAGAAGGAGCATCACCTGTATTAATTTGATGGATGTCACCTTTAGCCAGGCCATAATCTGTACTGTCTTTGGCAAAGATTTTGGAAAACTGGTCAAGCAGGTCAAGAACTTCTTTCTGTTGTACACAAGACACCTGTGGGAAATCCTCAGCACTGAACAAGGACAACACTTGAGGTTCTTCCTCTGGTAAGTTAAAATCACAGAAAGTACCAAAAGGGTGTAGTGAGAGAACATCAGGTGCATTTAAGAGTTGGTCATAGCCAACTAATTGACCTCTAGAGACAGTGATAGGCACAGGAGTTAAGTTAGCCACAAGTAACTGCACAGAATCTTTGTGAGAATAGTCTAAAATTCCTGGGCAGAGATGAGGTTCATTCCACTCCAAAGAGAAAGGTGAGTATATTTCTAGGAAGATATTCTCAGGCAACTCATACAAGATTTGGGAGTCAAGGATAACTTGAGACACAGGAGAGATGGTCACAGCTGAGGTAGCCAAGAGTGGAACTCCTTAAAGTGCAGGGCAGGCAAGAGGAGGGAACTTAATGTTGGAGGGGTGTGTATGGTATTTTAGAGTGAAGATTGCAGAAGGGTGTTCTAGGACACACATCTTAATGTGTTTGCCAGGCATCTTGATGGGGTTTTCAAAGATGAGAGGAACTTCATACCAAAGGATCAATAGGTATCCATCCTTCATGTTGATGATCCAATTGTATTCTTGGAGAAATTGAATGTCTACCAATAGGTTGTAGCTCTCATTTTCTAGAACTACAGAAGGGGCAGCATTTAATAGCTTGCCAAATTGAATAGGGAGATCTGAGTACACACCAATGGCCTGTATCATAGATAGGCCAGCTGTACCATAAGTCTGATGATAGTTGAGGTCTGGGGCTAGCTTGAGTTTCTTCCATAACTCAGAAGACACAAAATTGATTGGAGAACCAGTGTTGAGGACAGCTTTGATCTTCACCTTTTGGATGGATATCTCTATGCAATTAGTTGTACATCCAAACAGGGAAAGGACAGCCAAGGCATCTTGTGCTTCAGACAACTCATTATCCCACTTTTCTAACATACACCTGAGTCCAGGAAACTCCTTATAAACAGTCTGCAGGGGAAGTGAAATGGAGACGTTTTGGAAGACAGCATTGACCACCTCAGCGGCTTCTTTGGAGGTTTCTACCAAGACAGGCAGACCTCTTGGCTTGAGTGGGGTAGGGTCTTGAAACAATATGCTTGGCGTCAGAAAAAGGTTTAGCTGTGGTTTGAAGTCTTTACAGAAAGCAGCTTATAAGGGACAGGAATGGTCTCAGGTACAGCAAGGACAGAGTAGCCATAGGCATCAGAATCCTCAGTGTCAGACTTGTCCATTTCAGAGTTGTCTGAAATGTTGTGAAAGAGAAGAAGGATAGGAGGAGCTTGGAAATCAGTTTCCTCATCAGCAGGATTAGAAGGAGATGAAGGGAGAGACTGTAAAGAGTTGTCAACCAAGAGCCTCGTCTGCCTCTAGGTTGTCCTCTCTTTTCCCACCTGGTCTCTAGGATCAGCTCCTTAAACACAGGGATTTGTAAAAGCTTGTGAGTGATGTCCCACCTGATCAAAATTATGACAACCTTGCTGTTTGGGCTGGTTTTGGGCATTCACAGCTAGGATCTGTAGAGAGCAGGAATTTATGCCTGACACAGAAGCCTGACTCTCTTTTACTACTGAACCTTAGTGAGTGAGGTGCATGTCTTGGAGGAGGGTTTTAATACTCTTCATAGATGCAAGCATAGCCTTATGTGCTCTGAAGTGCAAAAATAAGAGGTGGTTGACCTTGAGGGCCTGAGCGCAAGCAGTGTAGGCTTTATGGACAGTCAACTGTTTACTTGTTATTAGTTGCTGACCTTCCACATAAAACCTATCAGCAAACTCAGTTAGAGCTTCCTTAGGTTTAAAGGCAATGTGCATGAATGTGTCCTTCTTCATCTCTAAGCTAAGGATCTCCACCAAACTCCTCAATCAGTAGTTGTTTCATTTCTTCTCAGGTGGTAATGGAAGGAAGATCAGGTACCACTACCTCTTGACAGGTAGGGTGGAGACAGGTCAAGATATGTTCTTTCTTGATCTCATCAGAAGCCCTACACATGGTAGTTTCATATATAGTAAGGAAGGCAAGCAATTGTGGACATCTTTGGGTCAAAGACTTGTTTGATGATAGGTTTTAAATAAGTCTCAGGAGTTGGTCTGCCATTATTACTGTCTATCATATTGATGCAAGGAGAGAAATCAGCCTCAGATTCTGTGGTGAGGCTGTCTGGCCCACAACTGTCAAACACTTTCTTCCAAAGTGACTAAAGGGTTGGAGTTACAGGTACCATCTTTTGCAGCATGGACTGCTTGCAGTTCAGTGGTATCCAATCAGTGTCCTTAGTTGGTCACCACAGTTGAGAGTTCAGCTAGGCGCAAAGTCAGAGATGGGCCTACCAAAAGATAATAGGAGAATTGCTTATTGACAGAGTCAATCAATTTGGTTATTTCCTGAAAGTCTGTGTCTAGGGCATCATGATACTGCTTCATATGACCAAGTCTATTGGCCAGAGCAATCAGCTCTTTAGCGCAATGTATACAGGGCTGTTCAGGCATTCCTGGGCAATAGCCTTCATATTCAGAGGGTCCTGGAAAAATGATGGACTCTGTAACAACTGTTTGTAGCTCCAAGATTTCTTGCTGGAGTGCAGTCACCTGGGGGTTAGTTTGAGGCGCAGCTTTTGTAGGTGCTTGGCTTTGTTTAGTGGCACACAACTCATGAGTAGCATCCTATAATTCTTGTTCTTGTCTCACCAGATTTTCAGAAGGGTGGCCACCAGCAGAAGATTGACTTAACTCATCTACACAGGCTTGTAATCCTTGGATAATAGTAATTGCAGCAGTCTTTTCCTGTATCAATTCATCCTACATGTCCTGCATACTTTTTGAGGTAACCTCAGCCAAGCGTTGCAGTTGCTCAGAAGTATAGACACAGA
Organism: Entomophthora muscae; assembly: GCA_014839935.2. Taxonomy (NCBI): domain Eukaryota; kingdom Fungi; phylum Entomophthoromycota; class Entomophthoromycetes; order Entomophthorales; family Entomophthoraceae; genus Entomophthora; species Entomophthora muscae. Next base: position 10,546 of record QTSX02006075.1, on the reverse strand, counting down.
ATTTATTGAGTTGTATCAATAACCACTCAAAGTCAGTGCAGTGAGTGTTAAGGGCGGGGTCAACCTGGGCCTTCCAGGGTTGTTGTAGCTGGTGGAACTCCTAACAGGTGTTCATGAACGTAGTCAGGGACAGAAGAACACAGGTGCTCAATAAATTTGGTCAATAAAGCTTGGGAAGTAATTTAATCCCTCTGGTTATTGGATATTATGGAGAAAAGAGAGTATATCCACTGTTAGTAGGCAGAGAAATTGTTCCCAATGGTTGGAAACAGCAGCACAAAGAGGGGAAATCTTGTAGACGTGAAGCCCCAGAACCATCTGATGATGGAATAAAGCAGGTTAGACAAAAGACAGGGGCCATTATCCAGGTTCAGAACAGTATGAGTGATAGGCAGGTTGGCAATGTCTTCTTCCATTGAAGGGATGTAAACTTCAGGCAAAGATGGGTCCTGAATTGGTGGAGATGAGGGACCATAGAAAGTAGTTTTTAAGTGAGTAACCAGAGGGCTTGCAGCCCCTTTAGTAAGAACCATTTTTGTTGTGCAATTGGGCGCAGCCAAGGGACACAACAGGAAATCCTAACAGTAGTATTGGGGTTGTACTAAGCCAAAGGTTGGTTTTCAGAGATAAATAAGGGATTTGCTTTAAAGCCCTGGGAATGATAATTATCAGAAATCTCCTCTAGAACTAGGGAGATGGGACCAAAATACAAAGATAAACACAAAGAAAGAGTGTAAACAGAACTTAATTTTATTGGATGAATCATTTAGATTCTTATAGGGCAATAGTCTACCACAAAATGATAGAAGACCAGTTAGATCACTGGCCACTCTCATAAGTGGGTCAAGAATCATTCAGTTTACCAGTCAGAATGTAAATGATTTTTTTGCCCAATTTGGAGTGAAACTAATTTTGAGGAGAGAAAGAAAACTGAAGGTTTTTGCACTCAAAATGCAATCCCATCAAAGGCAAAATTGATAATGCCTGAATAGCAGGATTCACAACAAAGTGCTTTTTTTAAGTATGGGATAACTTGGGTAAACCTAAAGGTTCATAACACTTTATTGCAAGAATGTTAATGAGCAACTTCCTGGCAACTCCAGGGTTAAGTATGCCCATCTGCTATGGAAAACTTTTGCAACTTCCTTTGGGCCAGGTGCTGGAGTTTACTTGGGCTTGAGAATCCTTGGTGGCATAAATTGGCAGTGGTGTGTTATTGGCTGAATTTGGATAAAGAATTTTGGCTTCCACCTTAGTCTTAAGATAATTGTCATTATCCCTCAACCTGCTGGGCCACAGAGCCAGGTGTTGGTCTTTGGCTATATTTTGCAACACCTCATTGGTGGAGTGTTTTTGGTCCACAGAGAAACTGTTCAGTTTGGGGCATCTGATTACTAGGTCAGGTGGGTCCATGTACAGGCAAGGTCCACAAGTGATTGTTGCTTCATTATTCAGGGTCAGTGATTTCTCTGAGATTAAGTCAGTTCCTGGTTTAGGTCCAATGACCCACGGGCTGGCGGTTCCTAGGGATCCAGGTTTTGATTTGAGTGGGTGGGCTGTTGTCTCCTTGTTGGTTGAGTCATTATTAGGATCAGGGTTCAAGTCACACAGATGGGGCACCATCTTATTGATGGTTAGCAGGCAGGTGTCACTTGTGACAGGTATTAAAAGTCCCCTGTCTTGCTTTAAGGAATAGAACTTGAATTTGAAGGGTCACCTGACCCAGGTGGTGAATCTAATTGGCCAGGAGAGAAATTTTGCAGGGATATTTCAGGAGGGTTGGAGAGTTTCCCATTAATTTCTGACCCAAACCCTGATTGGTTAGTGCTTATAGAATACTTCAGGGACTCATTAATTCCATTTGGGTTAGAATTTGTTGACTTGGCAGGAGTGCGTCCTGATTGGTTAAATTGCAGTTGCTTCAAATAAGGACAAAACCAAGCCAACAAGTAGTCCAAATTGATCAGGGATTCTTCCAAGGTTGGAGCAAAAATATGGGCATCAGTAGATACCTTCAGAGAAGGGTACACCAAGAGAAATCTCTCATCAATTGTGTGTTATAAATTCTTCAGCAAATTCAGGGGTTTAGTGGGGGTTTGAGAAGTTTTCTTAGTGTAGCAGGGAAATATTATCTTATCCAAGGCCAAAGAGGGAGTAACCTTACAGTTTGGGAGGGAACGTTTGTATCATCAAGGGGAATTTTCAAAAATGAGCCATCTGAATTGATAAAAAAATTATTACATCATTTTTGAGTTTTGGGTCAAAAGACACCAAATTATCTGATTTCTGGGAATTAAGGCTTTAAACAGCATTTTTCAACTTTTGTCAAAATATTCACACATTTAGACTCAACCCAATCCTGGCCAATGACTTGGTTGATGTCCTAACAATGACTTAGGAGCACTTTCTTGGTCCTGGATTCTTGATGTGTGAAATTCTGAGGACAGGCAATTCCAGATAAGATGGAACCCTCTGTGACATCTAGAATAATGTCTCTCTACCTAAAAATGTTCCTAATTATGACAACTGCCTCAAATATGCTAAATGATAATGGATTTGATTGATATTGGATTAGAAGTCAGATCCAGTCCACTTATGTATCAGGAAATTGTGTGGCCAAACAATCAAGAACTGGTGGGTGTCATTAAGCTCTAGGCTCAGCTTCAATTGCCCCAGTAAATGCCAAGTTTGAAAGCTCTGGGTGATTGGTAGATACCTGAGCCATCAATTCTGGACTCAAAGCGCGCCCCCAAACTCTAAGTCCAGAATAAAAAATGGAGGATTAAACAATGACCCAACCAATCAATTGATCTGTCACTCTGGGTTAGTGTTGACAACCAATATTAGTACTGATGCCAAACTAATTTCAAATCCCCCATTCTCCCTCCTATCTGATTACCCACTTCACAACTATATATAATTGGTTTACATATTAAAAAATGATAAGTTTACACCCTCACATATTGTTCAATTACTATCAGGATTTCATTATCCTTCTTGCAGAAATATCAATAGAAAAAGACTAAGGGACTAAATTTCACTCAGAGTCACCAACATTCTAATCCACGACAATGACCCTGATGAACTACAGGTGAGAAAAGAACAAGAGTGTGAGAGAGGGGGGCTAAACTAACTAAGTTTGGCTCCCATACCGGCAGGAAGGCCTTTCAGGATGCCATCCAGTGCAGGACTGGGATGGCTGCTCATGCAGGTGTCCAGAGGGAGGACACAGGGGGAAGTTGAGGGAAATAAGAGTTAAAACCCACCAGCATTATGCCACCTAGTAACCAGGGTGTACACTTGGGGGCATACTCTGGGGAGCAGGCACATCCTAGGAAGAGAGTGGAACCTCCTTCTTAAGGGAAGAAGCACCAGAGGCGTCTCCTCCATAGAGAGCTGTGGAATCTGGTTTGGAGAGGTACAGATCAATATCATTGCAAGTGAGGCTTTTGACCAAATATTCCCCAGTAACAAGGAGGTTATCGTAAAATATGCAGCCTGGGTGCTGATTTCTACAAATTATTAGTCTACTACTTCTTTATCTTAATACTATACCTGTTGTGGTATAGTGACAGCCTGGGTAAGGACAGAAGAATATAAGAAGATAATAAGACAAAACTGGTTCTTTATTTGATATGTTAGAAGGTTATATAATGGGGGCAGGGGAATTATTGTCAAAGGAAAGAGGCATCAAAATAAGGACTTGTCATATGGAGGTAGTGGAGAAATGGCATTGGAAAGTTCCTGGGCAATAAAACATCTGTTTTCACGCGCCTTGCCAAATGGAGGAAAGTGGCTCTTAAATGCTTCAATTCTATTATTAGCCACAAAAGTAAAGACTGGGCTCTATGCACAATAAACCCTTGATTCAAATAGTGCTTTTTAGGCGCAATTGAACAAGTTTACAGCCATAGAATAGCAAACACGGCAAAACAAGTGGGCAATTGGGTGATTATTCTATTGCCCTTAACATAAACAGACTATGTTTTGGCTGTCCATTAAATAATGCAACAGAGGTCTTGGGCTCTAGAAGGAAGGCCCTTCAATAGATGTAATAGATGTATGGAATTATTTGTCACATGGTGAGAAGAGGAAGATAACCACCCCCAGAGATATGGGGAGGCAGACTGAACCATAAACAGAAGTGGGGCCAGGGCAAACACCACAAATTTAACAGCTGGGAGGATCATTTTCAGAGATGCCAGAAAATTTAGAGGCCTTGGAAGTGGCTGTATGTGCTTGAACAGGCCTTATTTGGGAAGCTAGGGGTGCCTTTGCTGGATTATAGCTGAAAGCAGAAGCAACAAAGCCTAAGTGTCCCTGCAGAGTACTGGGGAAGGCTTTAGCGTAAAGATAAAGGAGGTCAGGTCTGAATTCAAGCAAAAACTTGACAATTCCAACTTAAAGTAAGTTGATACAGTATTTTCAATGCTAAAATCCAGGTTCAAACTAGATTTTTGAAAGCAAAAAGGTAAGCCTTGACGCTAGCACTGGCGTTAACTCTAAGAGCTCCAGGAGCGGAACAGAAGGCCAGGGGGAAGGCAGAGGGGGGAGGGGAGCAATTTTTTAAATAGTTTTTAAAAGGTAAGGACTCAAAGAGGGGAGAGTCTAAACAATAAAAAAATGTAAAATCTTTTCAAACTTTCATTGATTAAGATGAGCAAGCCAGGGACCAAAAGCCCCCTGGCTTGTTTTAAAGCACAGATTCTGGGTTTGGGTGGTCACTTGGCCCAGGTGGGAGATCTGATTGGCCTGGAGAGAATTTTTTTCAAGAGCAATTCAAAAGAACTGGAGGGTTTTTCATCAATCTCCAGCCTAGCTCCTGATTGGTTGGCACCTATGGGATACTTCAGGCCCCCATCAATCCCAGCTGGATTGGAATTTTTCAATGTTGAAGTGGCATATTCTGATTGGTTGGAGTGCCAATGTTTTAAATGGGGGCAAAACCAAGCCAACAAATAGCCCAAACTGATCAGGGATTCTTCCAGGGTCGGAACCAAAATCTGGGCGCTGGTGGATGCCATCTGGAAGGGGTATGCCAAGACAAATATCTCATAAAAAATGTGTGTGCTATATCCCCCAGCCAATTAAGGGTGGCACTATTGCCATGCCCTGGTGCGGCACAAGGATAAGAGATTGGAGTTCCAGAAGAACCCAGATCTCTCAAAGCCCTATGGCTGCTGTGATCTAAATGGACACTATGTGGCTTATTCTCCAGCTAAATAATACTTCTCTTATATATTTAATAAAGGTATCATTGTCTTCCTATATTTCTCCCTCTAATTTTGGATTATATACTTCCCAGAACTATATGCTCAACACTTTTGACTACATAACCCCTTCTTTATACAGTAAATGACCTTATCTAATATCACCTACTATTCCCTTCTTTTCTGATAACTCTGAAAAAGCAGTGCAGGTGAAAGCTTATAATAAAAGCAAGGGCATGTGATTTCTAAAAAAGATAAAAAACTGGTGAATCATCTTTATTTGGGTATACTTTGGTTTGGAGATCCCATTTCTACAGGCATGCCGTTATATTGATGCTTATTATGGTGCATCTACACCTTGACCCATTTAAATGGAGGTCCTCCTTGGCTGGGTAAAACGGAGTTCATGCCTAGTTCATGATCCTTAAGAGTATAGCTATACTCTGTATTTTATAGCTTGGTTTCAGCATGGTTGGTTTTGAGCTTACTTTGGTTACTTTGTTCTGTTAACTATAAGTCTCTAAATGTATTATTTGGATAGTGTATATGATGGCTGATGTATATTCTGGTGAATGGAGTTACTTATCAAAGTAATTGGGAGAGTAAGTATATGCTTGCTATCTTTAAAAAGGGTTGGGGTTTCATTCTGCTGGCTTCATATAAATAATGGTGGGGAAGATTATTCTCTTGGATCATTGTGAGTGACTTCGGTTGAGGATGCTAAGATGGCATTGATTGGGTCTTGGACTAGTGTAGGTTGCACTGTTTAAGGGTTTGGAAGGAGAACTACTTGCTATTCCAAATGCTGTGATATGACAGGATCACACTTCAAAGTACACATTGGCAGTTGATAGGGCAGCAGACTTGGCAGGTTCAGAACATTACCATCATCCACAGGCTGAGGCACCTGTTTAGATTTCATAATTATTGGGAAAGTAAATCGCTTGAAATATTAATGTTGCTGTGTGATTGAGGATAGCCACGCAGTTTATGCATTATTCTTCAGTTATTTAACAACTCAGAATTTTTCGTGCGGTTTAGAGCCACCTGCTTTTCCAGGTGGCTTTATTCCACGCTTAATTGGCAGAGAGGTTTAGGTGGACCTATCGTTGCCTGGTGGAGGGTTCCAGCCACTGACGTCAACTTCAATGCATGACTCCGATCGTTAAGTGTCATCAAGGCTTTGGACTGCTTTCTTGTTTCTCTTGATTGTTTCTGATTGACTTTTTGCTTTAACAACATGGTAAATCTTATGATTTTCATTCTTCCATTTCAGTTTTATTTTTTACCACGCTGGTTTGATCAGTTGAATTAATTTTTTAAGGATGAGGAGTACGACGTTATCATTCTTGGAACCGGTCTCACCGAGTGCGTGCTATCCGGCCTTCTTTCCGTTGATGGAAAAAAGGTCCTGCACATGGATCGAAATGAATACTACGGTGGCGAGAGTGCAAGTTTGAACCTCACTCAGGTATTCGACCAAAATAACTTTTTCTAAACAGGAAAGCTTTTCAAAAAGTTCAAGAACTCTGACCCTCCCGCCGAGCTTGGCCGTGACCGTGACTACGCTGTTGACTTGGTGCCCAAATTCATGATGGCCACTGGACAGCTCGTCCAGATCCTTACTCATACTGATGTTACCCGCTACCTTGAGTTTAAGCAGATTGCTGGCTCTTATGTCTACAGAGAGGGTCGCATCTCCAAGGTGCCCTCCACTGAAATAGAGGCTGTATCGAGCCCTCTTATGGGTCTTTTTGAAAAGCGTCGCGCCAAAAAGTTCTTTGAATACATCCAAAATTACCGTCCCGAAGACTCCACAACCCATCAAGGTTTGTGTACGTTATTTTTGATCTAATCTTCTGAAAGGACTCAATCTCAGAGAGGATCCTATGTCTGCTGTCTATACCAAATTCGGGCTTGAACCTGGTACCCAAGACTTTATTGGCCACGCACTTGCTCTGCACCTTGATGACGAGTACCGAAAGCCTATTTACTTGTATTAACTTTTCTAGTTACATCTCAAAGCCGGCATATGAAACATATGAGCGCATCAAGCTTTATGTGTCTTCAATGGCAAGATACGGAAAGAGTCCATATATCTATCCTCTCTATGGACTTGGTGAACTTCCTCAAGGTTTTGCTAGGTACGCTTTTTTATTTATCTAAGCTAAGAAAAACAGGCTTAGTGCAATTTACGGTGGCACCTACATGTTGGATAAAAAAGTAGACGAGATCGTCTATGAAGATGGAAAATTCTCTGGAGTTCGTTGTGGCGATGAGGTAACGATAATTGATATCATTTACTAAAGTGACAGACTGTCCGTGCCAAGCAAGTGATCGGCGATCCTTCTTATTTCCCTGATAAGGTGAAGAAGATTGGCCAAGTTGTCAGGTCCATTTGCTTACTCAAAGCACCTATCCCAAACACCAGTGATGCTGATTCAGTACAACTCGTCATTCCTCAAAACCAAGTGAGTCGTAAGCACGATATTTACGTTGCCTGCGTTTCTTCCTCCCACAATGTTTGTGCTAAAGATTACTACTTGGCTATTGTTTCTACTATTGTCGAGACAAATACTCCTCATGCTGAACTGGAGCCTGCCTACGGTCTCCTAGGACCTATTCACGACAAGTTCACTTACGTGAGCGATCTCATGGAGCCCATTGAAGATGGAACCAAAGATCAAGTCTTCATTTCCAAGTCGTACGATGCAACCTCCCACTTTGGAACCACCTGTGACGATGTCAAGGATATCTATAAGAGAGTTACGGGTCAAGAGCTTGTACTTAAGCAACGGGAACGCAAAGAAGCTGAATAAGTTGTTTTATATTTCTAATATCCCCAGTCCAGATTCTAAGTCCATAAATCTGTTTACCCGCAACTGCTTTTCGATCTTTTTTACCTCTTATTTTCTCCAGACTAGTGCCGCAGGAGCAAATAGCTGCAGTAATAAAATTTAATTTTCACCAAAGTTTCAATTTAAACATACTACTGTTAAACCCACATGCAGAGATGATCTTATATCACTTCAAATTCCGCTGTTTAATTGCATATCTTTATCTTTTTAATCCTAAAGTATTGTACCCTTTTGCTAAGGAGAGTATTTCATAATATATACGCTTTAAAAGAAGCTCTCACGAAATTCGATTTTCTCCCATCTAAATCCACCCAGTTGCAGCCAATCATCCGCATTCGCCTATGAAACTAGGTCTACAGTACAAATTTTTAACTAAAAATTATATCCATGTCTATTATGGATAAGGCTGCGACAAGTTTCGCCCTACATTGCTTTATAAAGAAGCAGCCACCTAAGCAGACCTGCACCCACTCCGATCAGCTCCGCCAGAGCACCGCTCAGCCCAGGCAGGGTGCGATATTGGCCGGCCTTGTTGGCAGGTAATAGCGGCAGCTCGTACTCGCAATGAGCAGGGACAACCCTTACCTTCCAAAAGACGAGGAGGCACGGATCCACCCCGTTTCGATCCCAGACGTTTGATCTATCTTGCTACCTATAACTGCGCAACACGCCATCTCAAGTTCATTTCGAGATGCGGGTTTTGCGTTAGGACTATTCAGCCACAAAAATAAAACAACGTCATAGCTGTGCCGTATTAGCAGAGTTACAAGGGGAAGATGTTTGAAACTCGATGTCTCTATTGGGATATAGGGATTATGTAGCTGGAGTGAATCATTTTAAGAGGAGCATGGTTATGTCAATCAACCAGTTGGATTGGGCAGGGGGTGGCTTGATCTTGGTAACAAGTCAATCGCTAAATTGAGCTGCCCACTTGGTCAGGATTGTCACTGGTTCCTTTTTTCTTGTTTGGCAATTTGATTGGACTTCCACATTTGGCTTTGAGTTCCAGGGGAGACAAGTTGGGTGGCACAGAGTCTCTTGTGCAGAACTTTGCCAGGGGTCAACCCACTATTTCAACACCCCCTGCTGAAGGTCAGTGTTGAGCAACTTGGGTTATTGCTGGTATGTTCAAAGCTACAGATAGATGTTAGCCTTGCCAATGTACTCTACCTAATCCTATGCAAGAGCACTACAGACTACAATAGAATAGAACTTTGAAGGTGATTATGTTTATTGGGACTGGAGTACAATCTAGCCAGCGGCTTCAATCTATCCAGGTGTAACTAAGAACTTGTTTTCATCCTTTCAGACAGTTCTCAGTGGCTACCTTTGCAATAAGTCCATCTTTGCTGGCTGCGCCTATCCTGATTGGCTGTTCTTGGCACGTGATATGCTATTGGTCCTTAGCAAGGCGTACATGGCACTTCAGCTACAGCCTGCACTCTCCTTGAGCTAGCCTATTGGCAGTTATCAATTGGCTGTATTCTTACACGCCTATTATTGTACTATGAAACTATGCTGTATTTGGTTGACACTTAGAAATGGTCCCTGTTCTGTCCTCCTACATTGGAAGGTAGAATTCCGGTATTCCTGTTTTTCCATTTCCAGGGCTTAATCAGTGATTCTTTTCTGGCTGGTGAGCCTTCTGCTTATTAACATGATGGTTCAAATTGGGGATTATACACCGTACAGTAGGTTTAAAATCTATGACAACAAACAAAATGAACTCAGATTTAAACGAAATGAATTCAGATTTAAGCAAAATTAGAATGAGCCCAAATCTATTGTAAACCAATATAAATTCATTTATTTGTAATTTCATTTAAATCTGAGTTCATTTCGTTTAAATCTGGATTGTTTTTGCTTGTTGCCATAGCTTTTAAAACTACTGTATAATAGCTGGCTTGATCCAATATTGACTCATAAATTATCTGCCATGTAATACTGACCCGGACCAATAAGAAACCAATTATACACCGTGTGATGCTGATACAAACCCAGTATTTTCTAGCCATTTGCATATTACTTGTTTGATATGATCATATACACCCATCAGGCTGGGTGGGGCTGAGTTGATACAACGTCCAGTAGGATGAATTGAGCAATATACAATTGATGATTTAATGATTACACAGTGTATAATCATTGATAATCACTATATTGGCTAACAACTATCTGGTTTATAATTATCATATCAATATGGTAAACTAGTAACATACAGCGTAAAATCGCTACACTTAATTAAGTGATAACTGTCATGATCTGAGGCGTGGCACAGAGTCACAACGGGGAATCCTAACCTTAGGATTGGATTTGTACTAAGTCTTGGTTAGAATGGCAGGGAAGGCTATGTGATCACCTTGTGGCCCTGATTGAATAATATCTGCTAGACGTGGCTAGAGAGGCGCCAAAGTACGTGGAGACACAAAGACACAAATGTGAATAGAACTTGATTTTATTTGAAAATAGGAAGTGGCT
>QTSX02006074.1:0-32232 GCA_014839935.2 Entomophthora muscae | reverse complement strand
TTCAACAAAAGGAGGTTCTTGACCTACTGGACCAGTTTTCAGATATTTTTTCTAAAGAAAGCACGGATTATGGGTTAGCCAAAAGCATCATTCACCAGATTGATACCGGTGATGCTCCCCCCTTTTGTGCTAAACCCTACTGCCACAGTTGAGTAGAAGATGCTCAGGTGTCTAAAGAGCTTAAGCAACTTTTTGCTGCTGGACTGCTTGCACCTTCCCAAAGTCCATTGTCTTCCCCCTTGCTCATACTGAAGAAGAAGGACAGAGGTCATCATATTGTGATGGACTACTGACACTTGAATTCTTTAACCAAGAAGGACTCCTACCTGTTATCATGCATTGATGACACTATCTGCCGCCTTGGGGCTCTAAGTTCTTCTCTGCCATGGATCTAGCTTCTGGATACTGGCAAGTTGATCTCTCTCCCAAATATAGACAGAAGGCTGCACTCATCACTTCTGAAGGATTGTTTAGCCCACTCAAATGCTGCAAGGGCTCTGCAATGCTCCAGCTACCTTCCAATAAGCCATGGATTCCATTCTCTGTGATCTGAAGCTCTTGTGTGTTTTAGTGTACTTAGATGATATAAATGTCTTCAGCGCTACCTTCACTGATCACTTGGCCCATCTCAAGGAGGTGTTCATAAAGATTTGTGAATCTGGACTTAAGTTAAAATCATCTAAGTGCGCCTTCTTCAAGGAATGCCTTGAATTTTTGGGACATGAGGTGACTCAGACAGGAATCTGTCCCATGACTAAGAAAGTTTAGCCATTGACAAAATGCTTCTGCCCACCAACCTGCAAGAATTCCAAGTCTTTCTGGGCATAATGGGATACTATAGGCAATTTATCCCTGATTTTGCTGACACTAGCAAACCCCTGGTCCAACTATTGTGTAATGTCCCTTTTGAATGGACTTCCAGCCAACAGCAAGCCTTTGAGACTCTAAAGCAAAAACTCAAAGAGACTCCCATCCTAGTATATCCTGACTGCAATAAGAAATTTAGTCTATATACTGATTCTAGTGACCTGGCTGTTGGAGCCATCTTGGCTCAATTGGATGATGAGGGTGTGGATCACCCTGTAGCCTATACCTCCCGCGTCCTGAATAAACATGAGAAGAACTACAGTGTGATCAAGAAGTAATGCCTCACTGTACTGCATGCCATCAAGAAGTTCTGTCACTACGTGTATGGCACCCATTTCACTGTGGTTACTGACCATGCTTCACTAAAATGGCTACAGCAACTCAAGGAACCCAAAGGATGACTAGCTAGATAGGCTCTCTGTTTACAAGGGTATGACTTTACTGTGTTGCACCGCCCCGGGATTCAACATCAAAATGCTGACAGACTGTCCAGAATGCCTATCCTTGCTCTACACCCTGCTGAAGCTGACTGGTTGTATGAACTAATTAGATACCCTTTGTCATGGGAAAGAAAGACAGAGGAAGTTTGAATTGCCCTTTCTAAGCTATATGAAGACACCTTCATTTGTGACAATCAACTTTTTAAGAAGTTACAAGACCACCACTTGCCCTATGTAAGGCCTAGTCTTTGCCTTTTGTTGGTGCTACACGCCCATAAGGAGACAGGACACAGAGGAGTGGCCAAGACTCATGCCTGGCTCCAGAAGAATTACTTCTGGGAAAATCTTTGCTTGCTGATCCCGGATGTTATTGCTAGTTGCCACAATTGTCATCTCTTACGTCCTAAAGCCGCCACTCATGAGTTCAAGCTAGTTCTCCTTCAACACGCCTTTCACACTGTCAGTATTGACGCTGTAGGGCCTCTCCCTTGCTCCTGCTCTGGTTGCTGCTTTATCCTAATTGCTGTTGATCATTTTAGCAAGTAGGTAGAAGCTTGTCCTACTAAAGACATCACTTCCAAGACTACTGCCGCCTTTCTGCTGCAAGATTATTCTTCTGCCATGGTTGCCCTCAGGTGTTGTTGTCTGATAATGGGACTAAATTCAACGCCAAGTTAGTGACCTTGGTGGTTGAAGCCTTGGGGTCTCACCAGTTTTTCTCTGCCCCCTATAATCCTTCCATTAAGGGTGCAGTTAAACACACCAACTCAACTCTGGTTTCTATCATGAGGAAGCTCACTTACTCTGACGCCGCCAACTGGGATCTATACTTACCTGCTGCTCTCTTTGCCTATTGCCTTAGCAAGCATTGTGTCACTGGGTACTCCCATTTGCTATGCTATATGGTTGTAAAGCCACCACCCCATTGCTTCTGGGGGGCCCCTACTCTCCTCTGATAAGGCCATAAACCCTGATGAGCACATCAAAGACCTAGTCAGCTGCATTGTCAGGGAACCAACCCTGACTGACCGGCTTGCTAGCGTCTGGGAACTGGCGGGTTGCAGACTGGGTGGGCAGGGCCCACCAAAGGATTGGTGCTAACTTAATGAGGTAGGACATTGACTTGCCCAACCACAACCACAGACCAGCGGCAGGGACAATAGTATCTATTACTCCTGTGAGAGTTATATATACAATTCCAAAAAGCTTGTTGGTATGGTCCAGTGGGAGTTTGGCGGCAGAGGCGGGCATTGGCTTGGGGGTGATGGATGGCTCCATGTCTATTTGGTAGGCAGGGAGGAAGTTGTATTTATCTCTGAACAGGCCAGGTTTGGTAATGTACCAAGGGCCTTCTTGGTTGTATCTGGTTTGCTCAGTGATTCTGGCCAAGGGGGCTGGGCTAGTATGTTGTCAGCAGTATAGTCTCTGTACTCGGGCTTTAGGGGATACTCCGTGAAGTGGACAGGACCAAAGGGAGCACCTGGCAGGCGGTATGTAGCTGGCAGGTTGGCAGGGAGGTTAGAGGATCTTTAAGAGAACTGACAGATTACAAGGATAAAATATGGCAATAATTGGGGAAACCAATATCTCATAACCTTTATTTAAAAATTACAATGGGGTTTTGGTCTTGGCCTGGCAGGTATTTATCCCACACTTCCAGGCTTCACTTCTTGGTTGGGTTTTCTGGACTCAGGCAGGTTGGCATCAGGTGTCTCAAATGGCAGTGTGGCACTCAGCACTGGCGGTTTGCCACTGGCCACTTTGGGGTGAGAAGACTTCAAATCCTTCTGTTTATTGATTTGAGTGTTGGGTGCCTCTTTGGGTTCAGTGCCTTCCCCGGGACTTTGGGAGAGTTTGGAATAATTCTCAGGGGGAGATTTGTCTATTTCACCAGGCAAACCGCCAGTGTCAGGTGTTGGCACCTCGGGGGAATTCTTGGCATCTTGCACTGGCAGTTTGCTTGCAGAATCCTGCGGGGCAGCTAAGATTTTGGGTCCTGGCGGGCTGGTAGCAAATTCATCAATTAGCAGTGGGTCATTGCGTTCCCAGCCTATGAGTCTGGCAGTCCATAAAGGGTTTTCTCCAGGGTTTGACTCTGGTTCCGTATTTTGAGATTTAGGAGCATCCAAATTGTCATTCCTGACACGCATCATTGATATACAAGCTACTGCCTACACGTCCACCTATAAAACAAAGTTGCTGGAGCTCTCCCCTGACAATGCCGGGAGATCCCCCCTGCCTGAGTTTGCCATTGTAGGCCACGTTCTGTATTACCAACACAGAGTAGGAGGACAAGCTCATAAGCTAGACTTGTTATGGATTGGGCCCTTAGAAGTGACCTTTAAGCAAGGATTGGATTATACAGTAAAGCTCCTCTCTAGTGGACAACTTTTTGCTTGCTTGCATGCTAAGTTCCTTTGTAAATATGACAACAGCGCCCATGTCAACAATAATAATGTTAACAGTGGCCATGTCAACACTTTTAATTTCAACACTATAGTAAAGTGACAACCCAGTTTTACTAAATGTTGTTTCCTGGATGTTGACACTTTTTTAATTAACAAAACACTTTACCCTGAACATTTTTAATATATAAAAATTATTTTAAATACATTATTATACTAAAATAATCTAAGAGAGTTTAAAACTGCAATAAAAATTACCATAAGTAATAAGAATAAGGAGATATAATCAACTATTTTTCAATTTACTATGTAAATTATACTCTTTATTATAAAATTATTTTTGATTCCCATAAAAATTAAAATTCCAATGAACCAAAAATAAAGATATTTAATATAAAATAATAACTACAAAATATTAAAAAAATCTATACTAAATTTATCATACTTCATATAAGCATAACTGAAAAATTCTTATAGCTTAAAGATAAATTAACAAAATATAAGATATTTCTTACTAAACCACATAAAAACTGTATCTGAAACTTACCATTTATACCTAAAAAAATTAGTATTATCCAAAAAATAAAAAATTAAAAGTTTAAAAGTAAAAATATATAGGCAAAGCAAAGCAAAATTCATTTGGCTAATTAAAGCTACCAGCAAGAGCAGTGGCAACATCTTCAAGGTACTTCTTAATCTCTGCCACCTTGTACTTTTTCTTTACTACCTTCTGCACGTCTTCCTGATAGTCTTGCTCCTTGGACTTTTGCTTCTTGGGGGCCACCCGGTTGGCCAGGTTGCGGAACTTGGAGACAGTCCGGGCCTGCTCCTCCTGCAGCTTCTGGAAGAACTTGTTGAACTTGGGGTTAGTCCCAAACTTGGTCTTCAAGTGCTTATGCCAAACCTCAAGGCTAGAGGTTGTCTTCATCTCCCCCTTGAGGCAGGCGCCTTGAAAGTTCCAAGGGGCAGTGGCCCTGCTCTTACCTCTCCGGGCAGTCACCTTCTTGCCCACCCATTGGCGCTCAAAGTAATCCAGGTAGCCTTTGAAGATGGTGGAGTGCTTCTTCACGTAAGCATCCTCCAGGAGGACGTCAAAGCCAAGCCCAGTATGCTCTGGGCGCACAAAAGCCAAGAAAGCAAACTGAGTCAGGGAAAAGCGGCACTTCCTCTTACCATTGTTAAGATACTTGTCAAAAAGGTCCTTCTCATTATTGAGATTCTTGACAAGGGCCTGCCTAAAATGGAAGAAGCAGCCCTAGATTTCTCCATTGAAGGTGGCCTCAAAGGCTCTGAACTAAGCCTGCTCAAAGTCCATTATGATAACCTTTGGCCCAAGTGAGCGCACATGAGCTAGCTGCTCAGCGGCTATGGTTGACTCATCCTTCTCAGTGGAGGAGGGATTTGCCCTTGTGGTATGGATGGGAGGGGAGAGCTGGTTGGTGAGAAGGGAGCTAAAAGCATCCCAGACAATCTTGAAGGCTCTGGTGTAGACTTAAGTCTTGGCACCAGGAAGGAGAAAGAACACAAGGGGGATGACCTGGTCATTAAACTGCCCATTCAGGACCCAAAGCTGCTTGAAGAGAGAGGGGCAGGTAGCAAATGTGCCGTCACACAGCCAGGTGGTAGCAGTGTTTAGCTGCTCCAGGTTTTGGGTTGTGGCGTAGGCTACAATCCTATCCTCCACTTCCTGACCATTGTCATGGAGCAGGAACATCTCATCATCCTCTGTCTTCTTAAGGGCATCTATGAGGATAAGGTCCTTGATGCTGGTGGCACTCTTGTCCAGGGGATTAGAGGATTGACGCCTATCACTTACAAACTTGACCAACTGATTGTGAGTTGGAACCCTCTTCAAGTTGGTTGGGGAGAGGTACTTGCAAGCAAGCACGGCCAGCTGGGTGGCAGAAAGATCTTTGGAGGTGGGCATCACCTGAACCAGATACCACTTGAGAAGGCGGGCTATGGTGGTATTTGGCATGATGCAGGTATGCTTGCCCTTGATGGTTTGGACCAGGTCCCAGTGCTCAGTGTTGAGCCACACTGGGCAGGAGCGGTCCTCACAGGTGTAATGGCGGCTCTTGAAGCCCCGGTTGGCATTGTTGCAGCTGAAGATATACCCATTGGCCACCATGGCCGGCCCATCCTTTACACTCATGATTGGGAAGTATATGGGCAAGGAAGAGGGAACCTTGAATTTGCCGTCAATGTTGCAGATGTTGTGAGCCAACAGAGAGTCCCAGGGGCCAGCAGGAGCATGGCAAAAGCCAGGGAAGTAATCAGGGAGGGGCTTTGAATCATCCCCAGATGATCTTGAAGGGGGGATTTTGGTGGGGGGAGCAGAAGAGAGCTTTTTCTGGTGCTCCTCATGTGCAGGAGACTTATCTTTGGGTGGGGTCTTTTTGCCTTGCTGCTTCTTCTTGGTTGGCTCCTTGTCAGAAGCCAAGTTATAGAAACTGTGCTCTGTAAGAGAGCCATCAGTTTCCTCTCCCCCAGTGGAGTGAGCAGGGCTCTTCTAAGAGAGGGCTCAGGAAGAGGCTTTGGTGAGGGCTTTGGGGATGCTTTGGGGTGGTCTTCTTTGATGAGACAGGCTTCTTTTTGGTGGGTTTGGTTGGCTTTGAAGGATGCTTGGTTCCTTTGGGCTGTTTGGAAGTGTTCTTGTCCTAAAATAATAAGTGAATGGTTTAAAATAAAACAATTTATGTAAAAAAACAAACAAAACAACTTAAAAAGCATAATATATAAAAAGTAAATCTTAGATGGCTTTTCTTGGCATGTAAAAGTTAAAAAATACTTGTATAGGTTTTAATTTATTATAGTTTTAACTAAAAAAATATAAGTTAAGATATTTATGTGAAAGTATTATATTTAGATATAGATTTTATTTTAAAAATTAGAAAATATGAAAGAGGAAAGTTAAAAATACTACATATCAAAAAATGAGAAGTTTTATTATGTAAAACATAAAGTTTTATATGTGAGAACTGAAAAGTGTTGACATTATGAGTGACAAATTGTAAAAAAAAGCTGAATTCTCACTGTCAATTACAAAAATTGTAGACATTATTTTTGATGACATTGTCACTGTTGACATTTTTTTGAAAATTTACTATGCTTTTTATAGTACGCTTAATGAAATTTAAGCAGGCTAGCAAAATCTACTGTTTTCTGTGTGTTTTTGTTCACATATAAAAATTTAAAAAAAGCATATAAAAATAAGTAAAAAAAGTATCAAGGCTCCTTATTTCTTTATTAAAAATTATATTTTGGAGGTGTTAATATGATATTTACCATTGCGCTTATATGAAGTTGTTAAGAAGTTATATTCAAGTATTGAAAAGGGTAAAGTGTCAACAACATCACTTACAACATTCTATATATGAGATGGCATATTAATCTAGGCTTAATTGCGCCACTCTAATTTGCTTAACTCCACCCTGGGGGATGATCATGAGCAAATAAAGAACATTTACAAGTGTCAATATTATTTTTAATAATAAATTCTATAGTAACTTACATAGTAACTCACGCTTAAATTATTGGATCACTGTTAGCCACCAATCCACTTAATATAATAAAGCTGTTGTCAAGGGTCTGTATGTATGAGTATTCTGGCTATTGCCATCACACCTAACATCCAGTCATTGCCTGATTTGGTGCCTTTTCAATATACCATTTGACATACCAGAAATGGCAACAAAC
The DNA here is from genome assembly GCA_014839935.2 of Entomophthora muscae. Taxonomy (NCBI): domain Eukaryota; kingdom Fungi; phylum Entomophthoromycota; class Entomophthoromycetes; order Entomophthorales; family Entomophthoraceae; genus Entomophthora; species Entomophthora muscae. The sequence goes on along the minus strand of QTSX02006074.1, from coordinate 24,821 downwards.
CAACATCACATGACTGTCCAGGTATCCAGCAACTTGAACCCATCCAGCACATGACCAGCCCCTGGGTTTGATCCAACTAAAATTCCCGCCACAGCTAAAGCTATATAAGTCTAAAGTATTATTCAATAAAATATACTTCTTCTCTTCCTAATTCTATATTCAAAGCTTCCTCAAAAGGCGCTCCTTATCACAGGTAGCACTACGGTTTTTGACCACACCAATGAAAGAGAAAATGACTGAACAGAACCCGCCCACCTTTGCCCACGTACTCAACCAGGCCACATCCCAGGATACCTGGAAAACGTACTTCCGCACCCACAACATTGATGAAGATATTCCTAGTGGATGCACTGTATTTGAAGGTCTGGTCATGCCCAAAGCATGCGCCAAGATAATTCAATACAGTCACTCTCTACAACCACAAACAAACACACAACCGCCTATAGCAGGCAAAGTTACCAACACCAAATACATTGGTATTGACAAGTTCTCTGGTAAAAACAAAGAAAACGTCATCAACTGGCTAGACCACTCAGCCGCAAAACTCTGCGCCAGCCGCATTCCCCACAAAAAATGGGCCCAAGAAGCCAGCAAGCGCCTATACAAGGCCGCAGCTAACTGGTTTGTCACCTGGGTTGGCTCACAAACTGACAACCAGCTTGACAACTGGGAAGAGTTCAAAGCCAACATCACCCACAATTTCTGCGTCACTGAATCTCTCCAAGACATTGCAATACAGCTCAGTGATCTTCTGCAGAAGACCACTATTGCAGCTTACGCCAATAAATTTGAGGAAATACATTGCAAGATCCAAAACCCAGCACAAGCTGACAACTTACACACTAGAGCCTCATTCATCAATATAATGAAACCCTCTTTTGCTGCCCTCATCTACCCAGAGGCTAACACCTCCATGTCCACGCTCATTGCTGAAGCCAAGCACGCGGAAAAACGCGCAACTATGAAAGATGATGTACGCAACAGCAATTGCTCCTCAAACAGCAATGGCAGAGAAAACTCCAATGGCAATAAACGCCAAATTACCAATCATAGCAATGGCAACTCCAATTGTAACAATGGCAATTGTAGCCAAAGCGCAAACTGCTCCTGTCCCAAGAAAGAGGATATTGCCAAAGTTAACAATGCTGAAGTAGCAACCCACTATGAATCTGACCCCACATTCTCTGACCTTGAAGGTCTTGAAACAGAGGAACAGGGAAAAGAGGAGGGGGAACAGGCTTAAGTGCCCCTGTCTCCCCCAACACAACAAGAAGAAGTACCAAGGCACAAACTTTGCTGCTTGCATCCCACATGTCCCGCAATCCCCCATTTTTATGAACATAAAAATTAAAGATTGCTCACAACTTTTTGTCTATCCATGCACTTAAAAATCTCATACATATAAAATTTTATTTGACTCTGGTGCACAACACACTATGATTAGCAAACTTTTTGTAACCAAGTACAAAATACCAGTTGTCAAATCCAACTTCAAATATGCCAGAATGGCAGACAAGTCAAAAGTTCTACTCAAAGGCAAAACAACGCCCTTCAGAATTGACCTCCAAGGCATACAAACGTCCATCAAAGGACTTGTCATGAACAACATAAACTACAACATTGTAGCAGGCATGGACTGGTTCACCCGAGTGAATCCCAGCGTATGTTGGAAAACAAAAACCATGACAATAAAACACAATGGAGTCAATTTCAACATTCTCAAAGAACCCAACAACCTCATTCTAAGAGACACAGTATTTGTCCAAGTCATAAATCAAGATGACTCTGAACATCTAACCAAAGACAGTACCCTCCACATAATGAGGTACTCCAAATTTAATAATATACAAACACAAAAGATCCAATGCCCAGAACTTGCGGCACTCCTAAATGAATACGCTCATGTATTCAAGGAAGAACTCACAGAGTTACCCCCCAAACCAGAGGTCAAACATGGCATTGACTTATGCAAAGCCATGCCCAAACCTGCACCCCTCTACAGACTCTCTCCCATGGAGACCCAAACACTTAAAGCCCACATTGAAGACAATCTAGCCAAAGGATTTATTTGTCCGTCTGAATCCCCGTGAGGGCAGCGGTTTTCTTTGTAAAGAAGAAAGAAGGATCTCTCTGCTTAGTTACTGACTATGGAGCACTAAATGCAAGTACAGTAAAAAATAAATACCCACTTCCCCTCATAAAAGACCTATTTTCAAGGCTCTCTGGAGAAAAAAATTTTCTTGAGAATTGACCTCACATCTGGTTATAATCAAGTTGAAGTTAAATAGAAAGACATACCAAAGGCCGCGTTCTGCACACAATTTGGATTGTTTGAATGTAAAGTAATGAATTTTGGGATGACAAACTCCCCAGCAACATTTGTCATCATGATAAACCAGGCGCCAAACGGACTCTTGAACACATTATGTTACCTTGACAACATCATCATATTTTCAAAAACAAAAGAGGAACACCTCATGCATGTCCGCAAGACACTTGATTGACTTGCAAAGCACAAACTATACGCTAAGCCTAGTAAGTGCCAATTTATGGAAAAGGAACTCCTGTTCTTGGGGCAAATTGTCTCTGACAGTGGCATCAAAGCAGACCCAGATAAAATAAAAGCCATAAATAACATGCAACGCCCCACCTCTGTGAAACAAGTAAGATGCTTTCTCTGTATGGTAGCTTATCTAAGGAAATACATCAAAGACTGCGGAAAGCTCACCACACCAATCAATGACCTAACCAAAGGTAATGCCAAAAAGAAATTTATCTGGACACCAGAATACAACAAGAATTTCTAGCTATTAAAACAAGCTTTGATTGAAGCACCAATCTTGCAATACCCTAATAACAATGGGTGCTACAAGCTTGAGTCAGACGCTAGTGACACCACCATTGGCGCAGTCCTACGCATCTGCCAGCCAGGGCAGAAAGATTTCCTGCCAGTATGTTACAAAAGCAGAAAACTAACAAACACTGAGCAAAGGTACCCAATACACAATAAAGAATTTCTAGCAATATATCACACATGCAAGAAATGGAGATGTTATCTTGAAGGACACTTAAACATCTGAGTGCTAACTGGCCACAAATCCTTAATCTATTTTAAAACTCAGAACGCACTTGCTTGGCGCCAAGCCAAATGGATGTCCTTGCTGGAACAGCTTAACCTGGACATCTAATACAAAAAGGGGCAGAGCTGGTCACAGCCAATGCTCTCTCTAGGCTATGCCAGCCAAGAGAGGATCATCCTGACCACCTGGACCCTGACTGGCCCAACCTATACAACACTGAGTACAAGACAAAAGGAAAGGATCCCTCCACACACCAACTAACCCATGATACGCTAGTAAGGAATGAAAAACATTTCCACATATCAAATGATACGGTATACTAAATCATCAAGGATAAACACATTCCATACATTCCACTTGCACAAAGATTCAACACTATACTAAGACACCACTATCTACTAGGACACACAAAGGCTAACAACATATATCTCAAATTAAAAGAGATAGTATGATGGCCCAACCTGAAGCAATACATAATCAATGTTCTAAAGAAGTGCACAGTGTGTAAAAAATATGCCAGCACCAAGGCGCCATAGCCAACAGTCAACCCAGTACCTGACCCCAAACCATTTAAGGTTTGGGGACTGGACGTAGTGGGACCCTTCCCAGAAACCAAAACAAATCAATGTTTCCTAATTGTAGCCATTGACTTTTCCACATGTTGGCCCATCTGCTGGGCAACAAAAGATCACAAGGCAGAAACAATAAATTGATTCATCAACAAAGCAATTATAGCGGACTACAGCACTCCAGACTACATCATAACAGATGGAGCAAAAGAGCTAACAGGCCATGTAGTAAACAACAATCCAAAAACAAAGAACATCAAACACTCCACAACCTCGCCCTACAGGCCACAGGCCAACAGCAGAGTTGAACGCCTGAACGGCAGCTTTATCAGAACCCTGGAGAAAATAATGGATGGCAAAGCCAAAGATACATGGCCACTCTATGTGAAACATGCATTACTAGTATCCCAGGTTTGTACCAATCAAGGGACAGGCTACTCACTGTTTAAACTAACATACAGGTACAAGCCAGAAATAGTCACCTGCAATAATCAACCATATGTGAAGATCCCCCCCCCGGGGAAACCTCCCACAGTAGAACAGAAACCAGCTCTACAACACATACGCCTCAAAGCCAAACTGGCATAAACAACAAGACTCAAAACCCAAAAGTTAACCTCAACAGAGGACCCACTCCCCATCAACTCCCCCGTCTGGGTCCTAGCTGAGAACAGAAAGAAGTTAGACTCAGTACACAGAGGACCAGGAAGAATCATCAGATACCGACCAGACAGGAACACCTACCTAGTTAAGTTCCAGGGTGCCAAAGAGCCCATCACCAAAAATTATCACAGATCTTGCCTCCGCCCTAGCAAAGGAGAACACTTGACCCAGTTGGTGCCCACTAGTAAACAACTCCAGGAACATTAGGCGGCAGCTGTCAAGACAAAGCCCCTCCTAATGTACCCAAGTAACCCTTAAGGGAGGGGTGTGTCAAGGGTCTGGATGTACAAGTATTCTGGCTATTGCCATCTCACCTAACATCCTGTCATTGCCCAATTTGGTGCCTTTCTAATATACCATTTGATATACCGGAAATAGCAACAAACCAATATCACATGACTGTCCAGGTATCCAGCAACTTGAGCCCATCCAGCACATGACCAGCTCCTGGGTTTGATCCAACTAAAATCCCTGCCACAGCTAAAGCTATATAAGTCTAAAGTATTATCCAATAAAATATACTTCTTCTCTTCCTAATTCTATATTTGAAGCTTCCCCAAAAGGCGCTCCTTATCACCATAATAAGTGCCACATAAATATTTATAACATGAACATTTCAACAATCAAATGTATGCACACTGTCTTTTTCAATATAATAATTTAATAAAAAAATATTTTTAAATGTTCACTTATTTTTTACTGTAGATGCTTCAGTTTTGTTATTAAAAATAAGTTTGGCTTAAAAAGTGTTGACATTGACACTTTTACGTCGTGAAAACAAATGTAAAAATAAACTAATTTTTAGAAGTAAAATTAAAGGAAAAATCAGGTTAAATTGAGTTTTTTTATTAAGCTTAATATTAAATTTTGTCAAGATGGCCATGATTTTTTTTTGTTTTCTGGGTTTGAACCCCTGAACGCTTTAAAAAAGAATTAAGCTAGCGCAACTAGCAAAAAACATAGGAGATTTAGAGTTTCAAGTCAACAGTGGCCATGTCAACAAAGTGTCAACATGGGCGCTGTTGCCCAAATATCACCCCCCTAAGGCCAATCTAGAGAGGGGCAATGTTGTGAATGCTGCCATTCACCATGTTTTGATTTTACCTTTGTTGGGTTGTTTTGAGGATGAATCACTTGCTTTTGTTTTTTTTTCTCCTTGAAATGATTCTATTTCTGAAGTGGGAAATTCAACTGTTTGGTTTCCTGATTCTGAGCAACTCTTTTGCCCCACTCATGCCTGTGGCAAGTTATTCTATTGTCCTGGTATTGTTTTTTTGGTATTGTAAACCACTATATATTCCATTTCCTATTTTTCAATAAAATTAAGCTCTATTCACATTTCTGTCTTTGTGTCTCCACGTACTTTGGCGCCTCTCTAGCCACGTCTAGTAGATATTATTCATTCAGGACCACAAGGTAATCACATAGCCTTCCCTGCCATTCTAACTGAGACTTAGTACAAATCCAATCCTAAGGTTAGGATTTCCCATTGTGACATCTGTGCCGCGCCTCAGATCACAACAGGGCTGTGGCGGAGATTTAGTTGGATCAAACCTAGGGGTTGGTCATGTGCAGGATGGGTTTGGGCCACTGGATACTTGGATTGTCATGTGATATTGCCTGGTTACCATTATTGGTATGTCAAACAGTATATTGGAAGGGCACCAAATCAGGCAATGGCTGGATGATAAGTAAGTTGGTGGTAGCCAGAATGCTTGTACATCCAGACCCTTGACAATACCTTGAATCAACTGGGAGGCGCCAAGTTCTTCAGTGCCATGGACCTTATCAGTGAGTACTGGCAGATTAATCTACCCCCCACTGACCAAGAGAAATACACAATCATCATTGACCAAGGGCTATTCCAATCCACAAGGATGCCCCAAGGTCTGTCCACTGCCCCAGCTACCTTCCAACAGGCTATGCACTCAATGATGGGTGACCTCAAACTCACCAGTGTACTGGTCTATCTGGATGACATTAATGTGTTCTCCTGAACTTTTAATGATAATCTGCAGCACTTGGAAGAAGTCTTCCAGAGGTTAATTTCAGCTAATCTCAAACTCAAGCCACACAAGTGCAACTTCTTTAGGGAGCACCTCTAGTTCTTGGGGTTCATCATTAGTCAAGATGGACTCTGCCCTTTACCTTTGAAGGTGGAAGCCATTGAGAAAATGCAAAGTCTGGCTAATAAACATGATGTGCAAGACTTCCATGGAATAATTGGATACTACTGCTGCTTCATCCTCAACTTTGCATCCCTGGACAACCCCCTTTTTTTGGCTTCTCCAAGCTGATAAGTAATTCTTCTGGAGATTAGTGTGCCAATCTGCCATCAACACTCTTGAGGAAAAACTGACTGCAGCCCCCGTACTAGCCTACCCTTACTTTGCTAAACTGTTTGTGGTTCATACAGATGCTAGCCTGACTGCAATTGGGGGTGTTCTCTCCCAACTGGACTCTGAAGGACTCAAAAATCCTGTTGTATCTGCTTGCGTACACTTAATGTTCATAAGAGGAACTACACTTTCATCAAACGTGAGTGTCTGGCTATGATATACTCCTACCAACAATTCAGAGTGTATCTACATGGTTTACATTTCACAGTTGTAACAGACCATGCCTCCCTGCAATGAATGAAGACCCTCAAGGACCCCAAGGGATGTCTGGTGTGTTGGGCCATTAAACTTCAGGCTTATGACTACAAAATCATTCATCAAGCCAGAGCAGCCCACCAGAATGCTGACTGTCTCTCCCGCCTTCCCACTGTTGCCTTGGTATCCCTTATGGCTGATATTCTCTATGACAAGCTTACAGAGGATCCTTCTTTGTGGGGAGAGGAGCTGGTAGAGATACAGAGGGCCCTCAAGAAGTTAGCTGTTGATACCAAGGTCTTTAAGGGACAGCTCCTGAAGCTTTGTGGAGACTCTTGGTTACCTTACATACACTCATCCCTACACATGGACTCAGTGGTGGCCACTCACAAGACTACTGGTCATGGTGGTATACAGAAGACGTTAGCCCTTTTACAACAGCACTGCTTCTGAGAAGGAATGCACACTGATGCAGTAGATACGCTAGCCACCTGTCATGACTGAAACATTGAGAGACCTAAGGCTGCCAAGTTCTAACACAGACTTGTACGCCCTGGGTTTGCCTTCCACATTGTAGCCATTGACGTAATGGGGCCCTTGCCAGTTACAAATAGTTGCAACAAGTTCATCATTGTGGCTGTTAATCATCTGACTAAATGGGTAGAAGCCAAGGAAATTCCCAACCAATCTGCACTGGTGACAGCCACGTTCATCCTGGATAATATCATATACAAACATGGCTGCCCCCAGATTCTACTGACGGACAATGGTACCAACTTCACCAGTTATATCATCCCCTGCCTCAACCAACTGATGGGAATTTTTGGGACACTAATCACCCCTTATCAACCACAGACAAATGGCATGGTAGAGCGCACTAATGAGAGCCTGGTCCAGATACTCTGGAAGCTCAGTCACCAACATGAGACTGAATGGGATACCTTCCTGCCTGCAGCCACCTTTGCATATAACATTGGGTATCATTGTGCCACTGGAAAGCCACTCTTTCAACTGCTATACAGTCGGCAACCAGGACTTCCCCCTTTGCTATATTCCTTGGTAAAGCCCAGCCTGGCTGTGTCCCCAGAGGCATACCTCAACAAACTGGTCCAAACCCTTATTTGCTTGCAATTGGAGGCCTACACAGTAAGCTTAAACTATAAGCTGCAGGACCTAGAACAAGCTGCATCCAAACGCCCTGCCTTACCCACTTACCTGGTAGGAGACTCAGTTTACTTATTCAGCAATAGAGGGTGCAGTTGTGAATCCAAACTGACCTCTCTTTGGCAGGGCCCAGTTCAAGTTATCCAGAAGACTGGCCCCAACTCCTACACCCTTAAGGAGCCCCATTCTGGGCAATTGGTTAATAGAGTACACACTCAATATATGTGTGCTGCTCCTAGTAATCAAGAGTAAGCCCCAATGAGGACAACAACCCAAAAAAACAAAAGCTTAATTAAAAAATTCCATGGGTTGTTGTCCTGTTTGCAATAGTGATGCACCAAAGTATGAGGAATAAGAATTAAGGAACAACATGTTTATTGGAGACTGACAAGACTCTTCCAACAGCTCACCAACTGTTCCACAACCTGAATGGCAGCCAGGAAACACAACTGGTTATCTACGGATCCACAAAGCTGATGACTAAGGATTGGGCAACAGACCCCCAAGTCCAGATAGCTGCCGTCCACATCATGCAGGACTACCTGCTTCACTGTTGACCTCACCACCCCCACTGGCCTGACTCTTCTTGGAACTCTTCTAGAGCTACTGTTCACCATAGCTGCCGTCTTGAGACGCCTGCCATTTTTAAACCTGTTGTCTAATCCAGTGGAGGGAAATGTTGCAGATCCTGAATGGATTAGACATTAAGTTGTCCACTTAGGGATTGATCAACAAAACAATCACAGGATTGCTTCTTCTCAACACGGTTTTAATAAGTTTAACTACGTTTAAAACGCTCATAAAACAGGTGTTCAAGTTGTCTATCAAATGTGCTTCAGACACAGGCTTTACTTCTTAGTTTAATTATAGAAACAACTTAAATAGAGCCACATGCCTCCATAAGGAAAGCCCTGTGAAACTGGTTGTTCCATTGCGTGGGACTTTCTAATGTGCCTGTTCACTCTCCTCCATTAGGAAAGTACTTCTGTCTGTGCCTCCTTTCCCCTGGTGTAAATTACCCCGCCTTATACTATATAAGCACCTCACTATCAAATAAAGCACTAGTTTTTGTCATAATACCTTATATTCTTCTGTCCTATCTAAAGGCTGCCACTATACCATCTACAGGTATAGTATTAAGAAATAGGTTCCTGACTAGCTGTTTGTAGAAATTAGCACCCTTTACAGCTACAATTATGACACCTGGTCTGTAGCAGGCAAGGTGCTATACTATCTAGCTAAGTTAGGCTCCATCATCTGGTGGGACATGCCTTTTCCTGTCACTACCACTCACACTGACAGAACTTCCAAGGAATCACAGTATCCTGAAAGTCATAAAATAATAGCACTTTTTGTCCCCTGACATTGCTGAAAAAAATCTTGCATCTTTCAGGGAACCAACCTTGGGTGGCTGGCCTGTCATTTTCTGGGAATGTGTCAGCTGCAGGTTTAGCAGGCAAAGCCCACCACAAGATTGGTGTTAACTTAATTAGGTAAAACATTGACTTGTTCAACCAGGACCACAGGCCTGTGGCCAAGATTATAGTGACAATTATCCCTGTGAGGGTGATATACAGTATCCCAAATAGCTTGTTGGTGTGATCAAGAGGGAGCTCAGATGGTGATGTGGGCATTTTTTGGGGGGTGATAAGCAGTTTGAAATCCAGCTTTTAGGCAGAAAGGAAGTTGTACTTATATTTAAACAGTCAGGGCTCAGTAACGTATCAAGGACCTTGACTATTGTATCTGATCAACTCTTTGGACCAGGCCAAGGGATCATATGCTAGTATTTTATTAGAGGAGTAATCTCTTTATTCAGGCTTCAAAGGGTACTCCATAAAGTGGATGGAACCAAAGGGGGCACCTGGAGAAAAATAAGTTGTGGGCGGTGGGGCAATCAGGCCAGAGGGGTTAGAGTGGAGTTGACAGGTAACTAAGATAAAATATGGCAATATTTGAGGGAGCCAATATCTCATAACCTTTATTTAGAAACAGCAAAAAAGTCTTAGCGCTATAAAACCAATTGGGAAGACCAACTGGTTTTAACTAAAAATAATCAAAAGATGTTGTTCCATTTAAGATAATTTGTTTATTAAAATGATAGTAATATGAGAGAAGCTTGCCAATATTTATAACCTAGCATTGATACAATTTGTTAATCACAAAGATCATCAAATATGAACAATTAGGGTTGAACTTACAATATTGGCAAATCTAGGATCAACCTGATTTGTCTACCATGATAATCCTCTCAATCATCAGATTAACACACTTCACACTAAATTCATTACAGTGTGGGGTCTATATAATACCCCACCGCCAAACTTTACATCTACTATGTGGGGTTTATCACAGGATCAGTAAATTTGGGATTGGATGGGCAGGACGCCTGGGTTGTGGGGCAGCAAAATGGCACTGTTGCAGGGGGAATTTATTGGCTGAATCCTTAGAAAGGGTAGTGCTATCCTTATGTTCTCAAATTGTCACTGAGGGCAGCCTTTGGGTTTGCATTGTTGTCAGGCAAAGGGTCTTAATTGGCCCTTATAATAGAATTCAGACTCATCAAGTCAATGGTAGGGATTTCTTTGCCTTCATTAGGCAACTTGATTGGTCCCTTGCTGGACGCTATGGTTGCTAAACTTTCATTTGAGTCTCCATCTTGAAAGGTATTCACAGCCTTGGCTTGAGAGAACTCAATCCCAGAAAAATGTGGTGGTCTGGTCATCTGGGCTGGTGGTCATAGACATTCATGATCAGGGTTCAAACCCTGCTCACCAACCTGGGTTTTGGAAAGGGGAAAATGTCATTCCTGACAGCATCAGTTATCCTTTGTTCTATGCACAACCTATGTTTGCTCTGATCTAACTTTTATTTATCCATCTCAAGACAGCTGAAAATTACAGTGAACCAAAAGATGATATATCCTATTTTGTTTGTGTTTTTCTTAGATTTTTATATTGTGTCTTGATTTCATTCATTTGTAGTTTGGTATACTTGTTGTACTGTTGAGTTGTTTTGCCTATTAATGTCCCAAATCACTTGAATGAGTGCAATTTTACATTGGTACCTGGAATTTGCTTAAGGTTGAGTTCATTTTGTTTACAGATGGACTATTTCTATTCATCCTCATAGCTGTGAAAAACACTATATAATCCCAATATACCTCACTGGGATAAGTAAAAAAAGCGTTTCAGATGGAGTGATGTAATTGACTTCTTGAGTATAAGGCTATAATGGCCCATATCACATGATTATCCAACACTTGAGATAGATCAGCAGCATTATCAGAAGCTTTGTTCTAGAGCTAAGTTTATTATGCTTTTTTGAGGGCCATATGATATTATAAATAAGTTCATTGGCCTTAGCAGGTTGCTTTACTGCTGATTACCTGTACATGTGATATGCTTATTGCATACTATAATGGCTTATGGTCCAGAACACTTTTGATTCCTGCAGTACTTTCAATACCAAGCATAGTTACATTATCATTGTGACTACCTGATATTAATGTACCTAACATCCTTGCAAGCTGTTATCTTATACACCTAATATCTATGTTTGCAATGTGGGATTTGTGACTTTTTGAGAATATATCCAAATTAACCCCAATTACACTATATATAGCCTATGCTAAATAATGCTTGAGAAAAATATTTTTTGAAGAGAGCAGGTTAAACATTCTGTCCAAAAAAGGCAACTCCACCAATTATGACGTAACTTATCACGTGACCTGTTCTTCAAACTGAATCCTCTTTGACAGAGAGGACCAGTTCTCACGTTCACTGAGGCACTGGTCCTCAGCCCACAAACACACCAAAGGGAACCATGCCTAATTCAACTGCCAGTTCTCCATCCTGCCAAAAGCCTCAAGTCAAAATCCTTTGGCCAAGCTTAAACTGAAGCACAAGAAAATAGTATTGTCTTTACTACAAGCTTCTCAGTTAGAACATACCTAGACCTTTTAACTTGCTTTTGATCACTTTGTGTATATAAGGTATGTGGCTTTTTATTTCTGGGGCTCCTGTACTCAATACACCCCTTCCTCCAACTGTTACAGAGTCACCTGCTCAAGCTTTAGCTATACCTTTCTCCTATGGGTTTTAGCTGAGGGCTCTTATGCAAAAGACCCTATTTACTGTTTAATATATGTTATACAGTTTTAAAACTATGTTTTTCTTTATTTAGTTACTGACCTGTATTTTTAGAAGTTTACTATGCAACTTGGCAAAGCCACCAACACTGAAGTTTCCAGCCCAGTCCAGCTCAGAAACCTGCAGGCTGATCAGGACAAAAAGGTGTCCATCAACTTTCTTGAGTCCAGGCAAGGTGCTCTTTTAAGTCAGAAACTATACAAATGTACCTCTCCAAAGGAGGTGGAATACATTGTGATCGACTCTGATCCTGAGGATGACCTAGCCAAGAGCAGCTCATCATCGCCCTCGATCACAGTGATGAGTTTAAGTGAAAAGAAGGAAAGTGTCAGTGATAGAGACTATGATTCCTTTTGTGAGGATCTTCTTGACTCCCCCTGCGACTGGAATCAGGTCCGATCTGATAGTATCACTCCAGTGATGGGAAATCTTGATGTAATGAATCATGTAAATGCACTGGGGGTTCTATGTAGCTCTCAGAAGGAAGACTTTTTGATCAGCAGCTCCTCCCCTTCTGTTCTACGTTCGAACGGCCCGAATTTTCCAGGAAACCCTACTTCTCCCACCACCTCCTCTGTGCAAATTTTCGAGCCTCCCTCTAGCGACTTTGAAGATCTTGGGCTTTCGGGGGATGAGAGTGAATACTATGGTCTTTCAAACGAATTGTTATCCAGGTTTAAGCATTTATCTGAGGCCTCCTCCAACCCTTCAAGAAAGAGGCTACCCAAGACTGGTTTCCCAGTAGGATATAAGTTGGGTCATCATCAAGGGCGGAGAGCTATTATTGCACTAAGAAGCTCTAATATAGCTCCAAATAAGAAGAAGCGGTTGGAAATCTCCACAACTCGAAAACCTTTAAAAAAAGCTAAGACTACTTTTTTAAAAACTTTCGAGGTGGATTCTTTAAGCAAGTTTACCGCCAAGGAACAGCCATTAGAGTTTAGTGCTGTTGCAGCTTCAAGCGAAAACGTTGAAAATGAATACGAGGTATTTATTTTTGGGTTGACTTTTTGATAGAATTCTAATTTTATTTTAGGTCGAAATGATTATTGCGAAACGAAAAAAGGTAGTTGTTTTCCCTAACGTAGTTGCTAACTTTTATAGTTTAAACTTAGGGAATATCTGGTGAAGTGGCGCAATTATGGGCATGAAGCCAATACTTGGCAAACCCTACCCAGTCTTGCAGGGTGCAAAGAACTGGTAGAGGCTTTCAATACGAGCCTTAGGTTCAATGCTGATTACACTCCTCAACCTGGTTCATTTGTAAGCAGCCTTCTACTTCACTCACTAATGGTTTAGCTCCTAGGATTTGAATTCGCCAAGTGCAAGCAGACAATTACATGGCTCCCAGAAAATATTCGCCAGTTTATGGAAATTTTATCAAAAGACAAAGGACCAATCATCACAGTTGTGAATGAAATAGACGAGGAAGGACCTCCTGAGAATTTCGAGTGTATCTCGGAGCTGGTTTACGCCAAAGATGTCCCACAGCCCTCGAGGAGCCGTGTTAAAAACCCTTGTAAATGCATCACTGCATGCTCTGATAATAAGTCATGTAGCTGTATATTAAGAAATGGCGGCATAGCACCCTATTCTAGCGCAGGATTGATCCAAGTTTTAGAAGGAATGCCTGTTTATGAATGCACATCATACTGTGGCTGTCCTCCCACCTGCAAGTCAAAGGTTATCCAGCAAGGACGTCGTGTGAAGATCCAGGTGTTTAAAACCAAAATGAAGGGATGGGGAGTCCGAGCAATGCAATCAATTCCAAAGGGGACTTTTGTTACTGAGTATCTAGGAGAAGTCATTACAGATGCTGAGGCAGAGAGACGTGGTGCTGAATGTGATAGAGAGGGACTGAACTATCTGTTTGATCTTGATGGTGGACAGAGTGAAAGCGATTACACTATTGATGGTCAGTACAAGGGCAATGTCTCACATTTCTTCAATCACTCATGTGATGCCAATCTTGTGGTCCATCCTGTCTTTGTTGATGACCATAGCACCTCTCTCCATCGTTTGGCCTTCTTTGCCAATAGAAACATTAGTTATCTTGATGAACTCTGTATTAACTATTTTGGGACTACTGATATACAGCCTTCAGATGAACCAGAAGACCTTTCAGGAAAAAACTATGATGTTTGTCAGTGTGGTGCTTATAACTGCACTGGGAAATTCTTTAAGTAGAAAGGCAATATTCTAAATCTTGATTATCTATTCTCTTAGCCACTATATTGCTGAAGCTTAGCAGACATTACCTATCCATCCTTTCAAATAGCTAAATATCAAATAAAAATATGTTCTATGGCTCTATTCTTAAGGGCTGACTTTATCAATTTTTTAAATATTATTTTTAAGCAACTTCTAGGCTTGTTAAAACCATGTGGTAACATATGATAAGGCTTTTAAATAAAAGAAAACCACGAATTATCCAGTCTGGGTCTTGTGCTAAAAATCAAGCTATCTTCCACCTTGATTCTCTCACCTGAGACCAGACTAAATTGAGTTTCCAATAAGGAGTCAATTCAATACTTATCATTTGGTTGATTTAAAAATATATCTTATTTAAAGGTATTTATTTTAAAATTGATTAAACATTGTTATATATAATACTGCATATTCCAAGCATAAACATTTCTTTAGAAATCTAAATAAGTGGAGTGTTACTATTCAGTCTAGCAAAACAAAAGATAAAGATTATAATTTAGATTTAGATTTTAAAATTATAAAGTGTAGAGCTGACTTGTAGCTTTAAAATAAGCTTTTAAACATTAATTTTGGCTTAGTATTCACTGAGATACATTGATTTTAGCCTTTTAAATGTATTAAGAGTGTGTTTATATATCAAAATTGAGTCCAGACCTTTGACTATGACGCGAGCCCAATTCCAGCATTTCACTCTATATTTCAGTATTCAAAGTAGCTAGAGCTGTCATATTTAGTACCATTTGGATCGGAATATCTAAAAACTTATCTAGGTACTTTAAATTTTATGAAACCCATTTTATTAACTCTTGATATTATTAATGTTAGTTTACTCTGCTGAAATCCTAATTAGGATGCTGCATTGGTAAGCAAGGTTAGCTTTATAACAATATACAGCTACTTGGATCAGAAGATGTATCTGAGTGGAACATTTTATTATTGCAATTCAAAATAAAGAAAATTGAAATGTACAAGCCAACCCTCTCTTACTTAATATAATATTTATATGTATAATTTAACTTGGATCTCTTTATCTTAATCAAGCTCTCTTTTCTCAAGTCAATCCTCATAGAGTTTAAACATCCAATCATATAATAGTATTTTAAACAACCTTTTGCTCCCCTTCCAATTTTAATCCATACATTCTGGAGTTGGATAATTATACAGATGAGCCTCATTGTTTGATTCCAAGGGTTAAACCACTCCTGAAAAATAATGAATTTAAAGAAATATTTATTAAAGTCTGAGTGGCTTCTATTCTTATTTCAACATAGTTTAGGCCACACTCCACTTGATTCAATTTTATGCTTTCAAAGATGCATGTCAGAATTGCATGAAGGATGAGCCAAATTGAGCTTTTAGCTTAACAATCAACTTTTAAAATTAAATTACAAAAAAATTTATTCAATCTGATCCCTCACAGCTTGTGCACTCAATATGGCATTACATTCAAACAGATGGGCTTTTATGTGTTAATAGATCATGTTGAATCTAGACCTTTGATTATGACGTGAGCCCAATTCCAGCACTCTAATTTATATCTCATCATCTAGAGAAGCTAGAGCTCTCATGTTTAGTACTATTTTAATAGAAAATATCTTAAAACTGTATCTATGAATACTAATTTTATGAAAATCATTCTAATGAGTCTTGATATTATTAATGCTAGTTTACTCTGCTGACATCCCTATCAGGATAATACAATGATAATCAAGGTTAACTCTAAACAAAAACGATCCACTCGGATAAGCTGGTACACCCGAGTGGAATATTATGTTTTTGCAATTAAAATAAATAAAATTTTCACATGTAAACTGTTGCGGTGAACGCAATCGAGCTTCCGTTATTAGAAATTCGTAAATCACCAAAATGCCTTTAAATACTCAGTTGATGCAAATAAGACTTGGTCTCTTGGTTAATTAATTATTACCAATTTTACATATCAGTTACTCACCACATCAAAGCCAACCTTCTCTTAATTAAACTGATTTTCATGCATGTGATTTGAATCAATCTATTTAAATTGATCAAGCTCTCTTTTCTCCAGTGGCTTCAATCCTCACAAAGAGTTTGAACATCCAGCCATATAAAAGTATAGAGAATCAATCCAAATTTATTTTCAATCTGTTTCTCCCCTTCCAATTTTAATACCCACATTCTGGAGTTGGATAATTATACAAATAAACCTCTTTGCCATGGTTGCAAGGGCTGAATCACTATTTAAAAACGAAGCAGCTAAATATAAAGTTATTAAAGTCCAAGTAGCCTATAATCCTACTTCTACATAATTTAGGACACACTCCACTGTACATAACCTAAATGGTTTACAATGTACTTGCAAGGTATTCTGTCAATTAATTTTCAGTTAATTTTGATACAGTTATAATTTTCTTCATAACCTTTTTAGCTTTACAATAAACCAAAAAACCTATAAACTATGTCTCTTAATAAAAGCTATAACCTACATATCTAATTATTATTTTGTGCTTGACAGGCGTAATCTGAAATCTTTACAATCTAAGAGCCAATTGAATCAAATTTCACTGCCAGAAAATAAAATAATGTGGTGGACTATGTGCACATTGCACAATATCCATCTGGATTTGATATTGCAATTGCCCCCAGGAAGTACCAATAGCATATTTCAGATGTTATTGCTAAGCTTAAACTACTGCAACCACATGCCTAGAAAAGCAGAGTCAACCATAAGTGCCAATTTTTTAAATTCCCTGAGCTTGAGGATGAACCAATCATATATCTATATAAGCTCTACACTAGTTTCACAACCGGTTAGGATGAACAAAACAGTTCAGTTCAGACAAAATTGGTTCAGCCACATGACAAATTTCAACTTTTTTGACATAAATAGAAGCCAACTCCACAGAGGATGTGCACTGATTGGCAAAAATGTCCAGACACACAATGAATTATGTAAACTGAGAATGGATGGATGATGATTTGACAACAAATATGCCAAGCACTAGAACAAGTGAGATCCAATCATGAAACAAATCTGCTATGTTCATTATGGTTTTTAAGACTGAAATGAACCCAGTCACTAAAGTGTAAAACTTGGTCCAGCAGCAAACCCCCATAGCAACTGAGACAGACAACAAAAGCATCAAGTATCAAAACAAATCAATGGATCTATTATACTTTTACCAACCCATCCTGATTAAGATATCCAATCTAGAACAGAAAACAGAGATAAATGTTCTGAGGGCCTGTTTTTGGATGAAAATAATTAAATAAATCAAATGTACCAATATGAATGGCTAAAACTGTACATTTACAACCAAAAATGATTGACATAGAAATTCCAAACCCTAATGTGAAATAGATAGTAGTGACTACAAGCCTTTATGCTACTATATATGGGCAGGTAAAGATTACAATAAATAAGGTATATAGCTGAACTGGTTTAATCTTATTCTATTTTTACACCAAAACAAAAAATCACAACAGCAGAGCCAAAGGAGTCAAAGAAGTACACCACAGATGTAAAAAGCCTCATGAATCAAAGAACATAATGGCTATATTCCAGAAGTAGAATGCGGGAGTAGCTCTGAGTCATGGAGCAAAACCCAAGCTACACAGAAGCCATAAAAATCAGGGCACTCAGACTGGAAAAACATATAATGGTAACCCCAGAGTTCCCAAGTTTTCTAGGAAGACCACCAAAACCACTGCCACCAGAACAGTAAACAACAACACCACTGAGAGAGTGTCCTTGGTATAAAAATCTATGTATTGACAAGATAGTATTCCGGCTAGTCTTATAGAGAGTGTAAATCCTGTTCTGAATACCACATATGAGCCTTATGTGAGTGATGGTGAAGGGTAAAACAACAACAAAGAGCCACAGTATTATCAAACTGTAAAGAAGCAGCAGTTGCTCAAAAGGATTACCACATTTTACAGTCAGGTGCCTATGCCTGGTGTCATAAAAAACCTGAAGAGTTGTTACCTACCACCAAAAAGGCTAAGCATGAGGTGATCCCAGACAGCAAGTGTGGAATTTTCATAAAGCTTATCACAGATACTCATGGCTACAGGAATGCTGCAGCAACCATTGGTGTATCAAAAAATTAGCACATAAATTGCTTAGTAATTACCTGAACCCCAGTATAACTCCCCTTACAGAGAAGTCCAAGAACAAATAAAAAATCCAGAAAAAAGCACATCTGGGCAAGCAAGCAATAGATCACCCAAAATTACCATCTTGAACTGGCAAATATACAGGCAATGATTAAACCCGCTTTTGGTATCATGGCCATAATTTTATTTTATTATTGTGTGGTCAGGAGGCTTGGGTCTTTCTAAAAAACGCAGTGTATCTTCATATAGCCAAAACTGTAAATTTATGCCTCCCTCTTGAGGCTCTACTTTAATATTCACCAAATGCTTGGGGATCTCTGCAAAATTATGCCTGGATATTTATCCAAAGATTGAATGAAAACCCAAAAAAAGGTCCTCACATTATTACTTGTAGAATTAGTTTGAATATGCCCCCACTTAACCCACTCAAGAGACACCTATGGTTAAATATCATGTGCAAGAACAGCTGGAAGTAGTGGTAACTGCATCCAAGACAGGTTCCTCAATTTTAGTGGAGTAGGTTTTTCTTTGATTCTGTCCATTTGAATTTGTCCAGATTTTCCTGCCTAAAGAAATGTATTCATATTTTCCCATATTATTGGCCAATTGGTTTTGACATTTGACCCCTCACACAAATTCCATCTCCTCCCTTTAAATGAATTTAAGAGTTGTAAAAGACCTTGCTTCATCATTATCTACTCTAATAAAGCTCAAAATTTATTAGTTTAATTTAGCCATTTGGTTTTTCTGTTGCTTTTAGTGTTCAGCTTATTCCTCCCCCCTTTGGTCCCCATATATTGTTAGTGGCAACCTTTTTGGTTGTTGCTTAAACTGCAACTTCATTGTGGCTGAGAGATAGGTTTTATTTCCCCATAAATTCTCCCCAATTCTCACATAAACATCATAGTGAACATTGAGACGTGTTTCAAATTTACCCTAATGTATACTGTGCTTAAGGATAAAGACACACTAAATTTATACTATATTGATGAATTATCATTTGTGACATCCATGTACAATGCATACAGATATGTGCTCAAGGATGCTAAGGATGATTTATCCAGATGTGTGTCTGTTTAGGCTTTGGCCTACTCAATGGTATCCTTTATTAATATCCTTATAATATAAGTGTACCATATAATCAAGGGTTCCCACAATGGTATGACATTCATTGCATTTCTCTAATTAGTCCAGGAGTACCTCAGATGCACAAGCTTTGAGCTCACCAACATTATTGTACATTAGTTTTCAAAGCTATGGTGCTAATAAAAAACTGGGATTTAATCAAAAATAACTTGTCTGTAAACAAAATAAACTGATGTTTAAAATAAATAAAATAATATATGAAAAGTTAAAAACCAACAAATTTATATTGATTTATAATATATGTGTGTTGCAACTAAGTTTCCCTCCTTGCCTGCCAATGTATCTTACAATACACAGGGGGTGCTTGATGAGTTGCCCCATGACATATCTAACAACATGGATCAATATGATGTCAATGTCAAATTGAAGGCACTATCTCCTAATTAGAGTGTTGCCAATTCAATACACTGATCTCTGTGCAAGTTATTCCATAGCCCAAACTTTATCTCAAACCCACCACTGTACCACCCCCTGTGGACTTGTGGCTTATCTATATGGTATATTAATTAAAATATTCCTCAATAAACTACATCTTATTCTTATTCATTTCCTTTTTATTGGACTGTTGTCTTCCCCAATAAAATACTGAAATATCATTGGCTCAGTTGCAACAGTGATAGCAGCAGTAGATTGACAACCTACCTATAAGAAAATTCCCCCAAGAAAGGACAAAGTATAGGCTGTATGGCTACTCTACACCAGGAAACCTTCCTCCCTATACCTTATGGGAACATCCCCAAGGGATACATTATTTATCAATACCAGTTGGTACTCACAAGCGTCTACAACCACCTTGCCTGGGGCAACATTTAGGGATGCTGCCAGGTCCTGCTATAACAAAGATTTCTTGCCTATTGTAGTGGGGGGCCCTCTACTTGCTATCATACAGACATGCAACATCCCTGATTACCCCATTGCCTGGTAGCAAGCACTTGACGCCTCCCCCAAAGCCATCACCAAAAGAAATGCAATGCTACTCACCCTCATTATCAATGGGCTAAAGCCCCACATCTGTGAATGGGTTCCTGTAGAGCGCTGCACCTCCATCAATGACTACTATAAGGCCATTGTGGAAGCTAATAATCAGGCTTCAATGGAATTCATAAAATACAACAATTTACCCCAAACCTTGTCCTGCGCCTGGCAGCGCCCACAAACAAGTAGGCTGCTGCCAACCTTGTCAGCAGGAAAATGGGGTCAAACACCCTTGTGAGGGGGGCTCCAACTAACCCAGATTGAGGACCTGGGAAAAACCTGGGTGTTGTAGATACAAGTGTCAGGAATATTCCTGACACTTGTTAGTTATGTAACCAACAAACTGTCACCTGCCGCCACTGAGCAGATGTCCACCGTCACCAAGCAGACATCCACGGCCATCAAGCAGATACACACTTCCATTATGTGGAAGCCTGCCACAACCAAGCTGTTGCCCGCTGTCAATGTGCAGGCACCCACCACCACCAAGCAGACGTCCACTGCCACCACGCAGGCCCCTGAAGCAACCAAGCCGTTGCCCGCTATCAACGTGCAGGCGCCCGCCACCACCAAGCAGATACATGTTGTCACCATGCGGAAGCCCACCACAACCAAACTGTTGCCCGCTATCAACGTGCAGGCGCCCGCCAACACCAAGCAGGCCTCCATTGCCACCAAGCAGATACACACCACCACCACGCAAAAGCCTACAACCACCAAGCTGTTGTCCACTGCCAACTTGCAGATGCTTGCCGCCATTGAGCAGATGCCCACTGCCACTGCACAGGCGCCCACCACTCTTGCCAGCCCCTCCTGCAAGCCATCCTCAAACCAGGCACCCATGAGCCAGCCTGTCACCTGCCAGTCTTTGCCCTCCCATGCCAGAAGGCCAGTCCCCATCCACTCCTTTGGGAAATAGCCAAATTGGGAAACCAGGAATGGCAATTTCCCCAAAGCCAAACTTGGGAGGAACTGCTGTCCAATTTTGGAGCTTACCAAATGGGGAATGGACTGACAGGCTCTCCAACAGTCAAAATCATGCACCAAATTCAGTAAATGAATTTGGATGCATGAAAAAGGCCCAACTTGCACTATGCCAATGCAAACTTGGACCCAGCCAAACCTTCTCAATTGCCAGCCACTCAAGCCAATCCAGAAAAGGGAATAACAGATGCAACTCAGACTCTTGGTTCCCCAATGCTATGCCTTCCAATAATCATGCCTTGCAGGTCCACTAGTATAAATAAAGACAAACCCCTCAATGATAGTTTGTGCTATAATTGAGTGAATATCCTCCTCAATATTATCACATTAATCAATCCTCTACCTAGGCTAAGCAAGTAACCTTACTAGACCCATTACCCCTCCACCAAGTCAGAAGAGGAACTACATCATCTTCACAGCTGTCTTGACAGCTTACCTTGGGATAGGGGACAACCAGCTAACCTATGCTCAGTTTGGTCCTTAACCACAGGGACCAAAAGGGATATCAAAAAATGAGCCAACTCACCTCATCTCAATGGATTTGAACCTGTGGACACCTCCAGCGTCATCTCAACCAACTCCCAACTTGGCTAATTACGTGATACCTGCAGTTACGTTACTGTACCTTGCTGGCAGCCTTAGACAATGCAACATCCTTGCCAAAGCCTTCCGTCAGGCAAAAAACCTCTATCCAATTATCCACACCTTGAACGGCTTTGAGCCGCCTGACCTGCCATTTTATGTTATTAAAGTTTTATCCTCAATACTTGGGTATTACAACAAGAGGCTCTACAACCCCGCTTGAACCACACTCTCAATTTATCCTTGTCAAGAATCACTGCAACTACAATGTTCCCAAGGTAGAGACCTTAGACGTGTCCCAAGTCCAAAGTGACAACCCTATCCTTCAAGCAGTCATTCCTCAAATAAAATCACCTGCTTGGCCTACCCCTTTTGTTTCTGTGGGAAGACTCATAGACTTTTGGTAGATACTGGGGCCAATCACACCATGGTCAACCAGGAATTTGCGGAGTCTCAGCAATTAGACCAAGTTCCCAGTTGCTTTAAAGCAGTACATGTGGCCAACTCCTGCTTAGTAACCATCACTCACAAGACGGTAACCTTCTCTGTGAGAATGGGGAACATCCAAGTAAATTTCTCTGGGCCAATAATGGCTGGACTCAGCCACAATTTTATTGATGGCCTCAACTGTCTCCAACTTAATTGACCATACATTGACTGGGACACCTCTGTGATCACCATCAATAGAAATGGGGTGGGTTCTCAGATCTACCCTGTGGAGATGAGAAAATTACTCCATGACACTGTATTTATCAGGCTCACAGAAACTGGTATGTATGACTTCAAGGGGGAAAGCTGGACTTTAACCAGAGTTCAGTCAAAGTCATCTGCTCCAAACCCACTGCAGCCCCTCCCTTGACCACCACACCTCCACCAGCACTTGTAGCACTCCTCAAGAAGAACAAGGACGTCTTCAGTGAAACATTAGACAAGTTTCCTTCTCCAAGAGAAATACAGCATGCTGTTCAACTACAAGGATTGCTGCCCAAGGCACGCCCCCTTTATTACATGACGTCCAAAGAAGACAAGACTCTCTGTCAACACCTTGTAGACATGCTTGATAAGGACTTCATCCGCCCCTCCCTCTTGCCATACAGAGCTGCAGTCTTCTTTGTAGCTAATAAGGACAGGTCCCTTTGATTAGTAACCAACTACTGCGCTTTAAAAAAGGTGACAGTCAAGGACAAATACTCTTTACTGCTATTTGACAGCTTTTTTGATACACTTGCAGGTGTGAAGGTCTTCAGTAAGATTGATCTCACTGTGGGGTACAATCAGGTCCGCATTGCGCCTGAGGATGAGGCAAAACTTCCTTTTGCACACACTATGGGTCATTTGAGTGTCATGTCATGAACTTCAGAATTACTAACACTACCTCCACATTTGCTTGTTGATTAATAAAGCCTTTGAAGATCCAAGTGGGAAGTGCATTGTTGTGTACCTTGCAACATCACTGTCTTCAGTCAAGATCAAACCACACACCTCCAATACCTCTGTGCTGTCCTTGACACCCTTTGTAAGACCCAGTTGAAGGCCAAGTCTTCCAAATCAAATTACTCAGGTCAGAGCTCCTATTCCTTGGGCACATCATCTTTGCCCAGGGGATAAAGCCCAACTCCTGCCAAAATCAAGGCAATCATCAGCATGCCACCCCCACCAATCTGGGCCAGGTGCGTACATTCTTGGGCATGGTTGCCTATGTTTGCAAGTTTATCCCCAATTATGGAGAACTTATTTCATCTCTCACTAAGCTCTTAAATACCAAACAACACTTTCAATGGACCCCTGCCAGAGATCAAGCCTTTGAGACATTAAAAAAAGACTTACAGATGCACCTGTAATACAATTCCCTAATCGGAATTGCCAATACAAACTTGATACTGATGCCTTTGACAGAGCCACAGGGGATGTGCTACAGGTAAAAAATGACAAAGGTGCCTTCCTCCCTGTGGCCTACAAATCCAAGAAGCTTACCAACTCAGAGCAATGCTACCCCATACATGATAAAGAGTTAGGTACAATTGTGCACTGAGTCAAGAAGAGGTGTTTTTACCTTGAAAAGGCCATGTTCCCACCCCAAGTCTTGACAAATCACAAGTCTCTTCAGTATTTCAACACTCAGTCACACTTGATACAGCGCCAGGCAGGATAGGTCAAGCATATGTCCCTGTACCAGTTACACATTGATTACAAGCCTGGGAAGGAGGTCATCACAGCAGATACCCTCTCAAGGCTCTACATAGCGTCCATCACTGGGGACAATGGCTTGGACCCAGATTGTCCAATGCTTTACCTCTGTCCTAAAGCAACTCATTACAAAGGCCTTAATTTGGTAACCATCTCCAAGCTAAAGGAAAATGAAAGTCAGTTCTTCACTAATGCTGTAAATGTCTGTTGCTGGGCAGAGACAGGTGAGAAGACATCTTACATTCCCATCACACAATGAGGGGACACTATCCTGCACTACCACCACATCTTAGGACATACCAGAGGACAAAACCTCTTTGAAATCATAAAGCATAAATTTTGGTGGCCCTTTATGCTCCAGAATATCCTGGACCTCCTTAAGATGTGTGTTTTATATGAAAAAATTGTGTTCAAACCTGCTCC